>JAUPMG010204449.1:0-16832 GCA_031762675.1 Pachysandra terminalis
ACGTTAGTTTTTAGTTTCTCGGTTAAACCCACGTGGCAGCAATCCAACGGTGCTGTATGGATTGCTGTAACCCTTAACCTGTAGAGGATGCGAGGCCGCTCTCTCTCTCTCTACTCTCTCTCTTCCGTATTTCTGCACAGCAACAGAAAAACAAATACTACTGCATCTTTAAACGCGAATTGGTGCAGTCTCTTTCAGCTCCGACCAGAGCAAAAGACGAAAACAGGAAAGAAAAGGATTTCACAATAATTTAAAATTTCTAATTTTTTTTCTTTTATTTTTGGTTGATTTTTATCTCGTTTTTGGTTTTCTTTTCCTTAACCTTCCCCCACCAGATGATGAGATAATGATGTAGCCAACCTTGATAACAAGTGTTGGATGCCAAACTGTGAGTGTGAGAGATTCCAAGAAAGAAAGAGGATAAGTAGTAAAGGAGCAAAAATGAAGGAAGCCATGTCTTTTATCCCACTCTGATCATCGACTCCAGTTGGGTTTTTGGGATAAAAATCAACTGGGTTTCATCAAATTTCTCTGTTTGATGGTTTTCATAAGTGGGATTTTTAAAAAGGTGTGATATTGATGTGTTTTTCGGCAATTCAGAAAGAGGGGAGACGAGAAAGAGCTAGAAACAGAAAAAGGCCAAGAGAGGAACCATTTATTTCAATTTCTTCTCTCTGATTAATGATCTGGATGCAAACATGATCACTGGGTTTCTTCTCCAACTCTATCTTTCCTCGTGATTTTCTCTTCTTTTTCCAGAAGAAGTACATGTTTGATTGGTTCTAATGCCTCGCAGAGTGAGGAGAAGGAAAGAATCAAGAAAAGGGGAAACAAGGGATGAGAAGGAGAAGAAGGTTGAAGCACTGTCACTTCTCCATTTTTTTTTCTCTGATGAGTAGTAGTACTTCCTGAAGTTTTCTGGCGAAAACCCACTTTCATCATTTGAATTCCGCAGCTGGGTTTCTCTAGAGTTCCTGTTTTGATGAGCTTTTCGGCCATTGCTGGGGTTGTTCTCAAGCTTCAAATGCTCCTCTTGAAAATATTTCGGTGGGTCCATGTTAACATGGCTAGGAATTGCAAGCTCTCTGGCTCTGATGGCAAATTTTCTGCCTATGTAAAGCCGAAGAAGACGAAGGAGCCTCTGCGATTTACTAGTGGTGTTTGGAAATTTAGAATTCTTCTTCTTTTATGGGCTTTAGGTTTTGTTGTTGGGTCCTTATGGGTTTTCTCCAGTTTGAATGATGGGGTTTTCAGGAGGAAGGAGAAGGCTTCCTACTTTTGTGAAGAAAAAGCTCAGAGTTTGCAAGAGCAGTTCAATGTCAGCAAGAATCAACTGAAGGCCTTGGCATCTATATTCTCCAAATCAGATCAGGTGTTGTGTTCTTAATAGCTTTTCACCAATATATGTAATAATTTTACCAATATATTTGATTTTTCTGAAAGTTTCTTTTTGCCTTTAGTTTTATCTTCATTTGATTTGTGGCTTGAACTGCTTCAAATCTTTCTGTTTTCTCATTGCAGTTTTGCTTGTAGTTTTTCCTTGTTTGTAGGATTTGGATCTAATGTAAATTAGAATTAATTTTCATAATTTCTGTTTTGCATTTCACATGTTTGAACAAAATGGACTGAAAATGTGGGAGAAATAAGTTAGTATGGTATTCTGATTTGAATTTGAATGGGAACTTAGATGGTTTTGCTTTAATTTCTTAGGTTGAAGATGTTAATGGCGAAATCTTGTTTCATACTCATAACTCCAAATTGGAATTTAGAGTTGGCTAAAATATCATGATCTCATCAGATTAAGATTAATTCCAGTTGGTAGTCACAGTGAACTGCAAATGCAGTCAAACAAAAGAACTAATAAGTGAAAATACCTTACCATAATTTTTTCGTGCATAATGTTTTCTGTTATATAGATTGTATTGATCTTCTGAAATGTCTTATTTATCATTGTACCGATTTTCCTCCTTATCAACTAGTTTATGAATTTGCTTTGTAAGTTCAAATCTTCAACTATTGCCATTGCCAATATACAAGATGGTAAAAGGCGTTCCTTAGATGAGAATCTTAAACCCTGAAGAGAGGAACTTCCATGCTGAATATTTGGATGCGAAGGATTCTCTCTATACATGCTGATTTTATATATCCTTGACAATTAGTTATTTTGTGTTATTTCATTTCTTTACTGATATGTGGATAGTGACATCTTATACGGTAAACCTTCTTAAATCATACCTTACCAATATAAAAAAAAAAATAAGAAGAAAAGAAAAGATATCTTATACAGTAAACCTAATTCATGATCTGATATAACTTGTGGATGGGGTCATATAAGAAAATAATCCTTCTTTTCGTTTTGTTTTCGCAAGAAAACATTATTAGTGAATTTAAGGCCACATACTAATTCATTCTCTTATTTTAAGCATACGTGCATATATATATATATATATATATACGTATGTATGTATGTATGTATATAATCTTTATCTACAAAGAGGTCAAGGTTATTTTTTACATTTTTACAGTGCTAACAAGAAAAAAAAAAAACAAAACTAATCGAAGCATGATTAAATCTGGATTTGATATTGTTGTCAAGTGGAAAATGACACAATAGTTAGGAGGATTAAAATTGATATTTTGGACGATGCACTCCTCAGTGTTGTATACTTGTTATCAGTACTGACTCTTGCCATTTCCTTCTTACAGATAGCACCCATGGGTTGTGCTAAAGAGTCCAACATGCAACTAAGTAAGGGTATTGCCTGTGCCCTGAAAATTCTATGTGAAGGGAGGCGAGAGTTTGAACAGCAGCGTGGATGGGAGGCAGGGAATATGGAAGTTAAGAATCAATGCCCAGTTCAAGATGTTGACATTCCCAAGAAGCTTGATTTGTGTTATTTGAGGGATGAACCTGTATCTCTTGCTCTATCTCAAGATACAATATCATCAATTTTCTCCAATATTCAAAATTTTGGGAAGGTAGGGCCATGTTTTGGTAATTGCACTTTTATATTTTGTTTTCTTTGGTTTGGTTAGTTAGGGTTGCATTTGTTAGAATTTCTTTAATGGTGAAGTCCTTCATATAACAAAATATTTGTGATCCTACCACAATTGTTTGAATTTAACATTTTCGTTTGTATGTAACTAGCTACTAGTTTAATTTTAGTAATAAATAGAAGGGTATGACTTATGTGAACACTAAAAAATGCCAGGACTGTGCATTAGACTGGATATTTGAAGCAAGGTTTTAAATTTCGATTTCGCCAGGGATGACCTTGCAAAATTTCGCCAAAATATCACCAAATATCACGGAAATGGGGGAATATCGCTGAAATATCACCCCCATATTTCGTGTTGCCAGACTAGAAAATGGCGACATTTCACCGGCATGCCAGCGAAATTTAAAACCTTGATTTGAAGTTAGGCTGGGTCCTCTACTCCTGTATCACTAATCTAAGTTAGTTTGGATTTATTTTTGATAAAATTTTGGATAGTGGAGAAACATGGTTTATCTGGTTATTTTACTGTTGACCAGAACATGCAAAGAAAGGCATTCAGGTACTGCACAAAAGACAACTGCGAGAATTTTCGTCTTTATTTAATGAAGATAAGTTGGTGGGTCTTAGTTGGAATAGTTGTTAGCTGCATTGTCTATGGTTTTCATCTGACATTGGTGGGGACTTCAAAAAAGGAACAGATTCAGTCTAAATCAAACGCCCAGCTACAGAAGCAGCAACACCAGTCCAGGAGTCCTAAAGGTGGTGGAAAGTGGAGGAAGAACCTCCTATTTGTATTTGTCTTCTTCGGTGTGATTGGATCAATTGGGTTATATTGGCACTTAAGTGAGGATATCGCTCTAAGAAGGAAGGAGACACTCACCAACATGTGTGATGAACGAGCCCGTATGTTGCAGGATCAGTTCAATGTGAGCATGAACCATGTCCATGCATTGGCCATACTCATCTCAACCTTTCACCATGGGAAACAACCTTCTGCTATTGATCAGGCATTGTTCGCTGCTACCTAATTTCTTATTGTTTCATATGTAATTCAATTTGATGCTGATCTTGATTGTTGTTTTTTTCCTTTTTCTTTAAATAGAAAACTTTTGGAAAATATACCGAGAGAACAGCTTTTGAAAGGCCGCTTACTAGTGGTGTTGCCTATGCTTTAAAAGTTCTGCATTCGGAGAGAGAAGAATTTGAGCGGCAGCATGGATGGACAATAAAGAAGATGGAGACCGAGGATCAGTCTTCGGTTCAAGATTACATTCCCGAGAAGTTGGACCCTTCACCCAAACAAGATGAATATGCACCCGTTATACTATCTCAGGAAACAGTTTCTCATATCGTCTCTATTGATATGATGTCTGGAAAGGTTTGCATTATTTGTCTTTTTGATGTTCTGCTTCACACAGCCCAAGTTCAAGGTCACTGATAGGACCTTTTTTTCATTTATAGGAAGACCACGAGAACATCTTGCGAGCAAGGGCATCGGGAAAAGGAGTATTGACCTCTCCCTTCAAGCTATTGAAATCCAATCACCTTGGCGTTGTTCTCACTTTTGCTGTCTATAACACTGATCTTCCCCAAGATGCTACACGTGAGCAACGCATTGAAGCAACTATGGGGTAAGTTGACCACGTTCATGAGCGTCTGTCTATAGTCGGGGTAAATTTTTTTCGTAGTTTTGAAGGTGCCTGATGTTTTGCTTCAGAAGGAGCAATAATTTGATTTTGTCGTGGTTTAAATTCTTTAACAGGTATCTGGGTGCATCTTATGATGTCCCATCGTTAGTTGAAAAGCTTTTACACCAACTTGCCAGCAAGCAAACAATTGTTGTGAATGTTTATGATACAACTAATAAATCTGCGCCAATCAACATGTACGGTCCTAGTATTACTGATACGGGTCTATTGCGCATTAGCAGCCTTGATTTTGGTGATCCATATCGGAAGCATGAGATGCACTGCAGGTTAGTTGTTATGATTTATGATTTTGAAGAATGCAGCAGTACAAAGATGGGGGGACCAGAACTCGTGTGACTTTAAGCCTTTCTTTTTTTTTTTTTTTTTGTATAATTCAGATTTAAGCAGAAACCTCTCCCACCTTGGACTGCAATAACGGCCTCAATCGGAGTCTTAGTGATCACATTGCTTCTTGGCCATATCTTTCATGCAGCTATAAGCCGCATCGCTAAGGTGGAGGATGATTACCGAGAGATGATGGAGCTAAAAGGTCGAGCCGAAGCTGCAGATGTGGCAAAATCTCAGGTGCTTAATATTTCTGGTCAAATTTTGATGGGTTTTCTCTCTTTTCATTTGTAATATGTATCCATGTCGTTGTTGAGTAAAGTTTAAACTCTGTTGGAACGAATTGGACAAAGATCTAGTACTTTCTCCTAATGTTTCATCTTTAGTTTTATACCTTCGTTTCTTGTCATGAATTTGCAGAATTGAGTTGCATCTTTTCTTTTGTAGTTCCTAGCTACTGTTTCCCATGAGATCAGAACTCCAATGAATGGTGTATTAGGTGCGTGAGATTTGGTGTATGCTTTCCAACCTTTGTTCCCTATGACGGAACTTTTTTTTGGCAGAAAATGAACTTCTATCCATATTTCAGGTATGCTGCGGATGTTGATGGACACGGATCTTGATGAAGAACAACACGATTATACACGAACTGCTCATAAAAGTGGGAATGACCTGATATTGTTGATAAATGAGGTCCTTGATCAGGCTAAGATAGAGTCAGGCAGACTTGAGCTCGAGGCTGTTCCATTTGATCTGCGTGCTGCCCTTGATAATGTGTTGTTGTCACTTTTCTCTGGCAAATCTCATGTTAAAGGCATTGAGGTATACGCCAAGTTGTCACGTTGTACATATATATATATATTTTAAATTTCTTGATGATCCTGTTTAGTTAGAATAGCGGCTTTGCAATCCATTATCCCTGACATGAACTTGGTTTTGTATGTTTTTCTTCTTTTTTTTTTTTTTTGGGGTGAGGGAAGTTGGCTGTTTACATCTCAGATCAGGTGCCTGAAGTGGTTATTGGCGACCCTGGACGATTCAGGCAGATAATTACAAATCTTGTAGGAAATTCAATCAAGGTCGGTTTAATGGCAGGGAGACGATATCTTCGCATCCTTTCAATAAAGTATACACTTACAAAAAATTGATCATTTGAATATATAATTGGGATAGGCACCTATGTTACATGGACTCTTCTATTCACCCCAAAGTACCCGTGTCGATACAATATAGGGATCTGTGATGGATCCTTTACAGTCATGTTCAATTTTATGAACAAATGTTTCCTCTATTCTAAATAGACGACTCCTCGATCTTCATTATGTACTTAACTATCAAGTTTTATTTGTATAGAAACTGACGGTGTAAAGGTAGTACCATATTTTCTACTACTTAGCCTAAATAAGTTCAAACTATATAGTTTATGAGCCGAGTCTTGGTGTCCTATGATATGGGGATTAAACAAGTCTGAAACTTGGACGTAAACCCGCACCCGACACCCAACACTCGCCATTATGAGCTGAGTCCTGGTATCCACAACCATGTATCTGTTTATTTCTCCAATTGCATTATTGCTTGCCTGGTTTTAGCTCACTTTTAGAATGTTCAATTACAGTTCACAGGCGACGAAGGGCATATATTTATCACGGTGCATTTAGCTGATGAAGTGAGAGATCCACCTGAAGTTAGTGACAGAGTGCTAAGACAAAGCTTGGAGCTAGTTCGAAAGAGGATAGATGCATCTTATAATACATTGAGTGGGTTTCCTGTAGTTGACAGATGGAAAAGCTGGGAGAGCTTTAAGTTCTTAAGTGGTGTGAATTCAATGGCAGAAACTGAAATGGTGAGATTATTAATAACAGTTGAGGACACGGGTGTGGGAATACCTCGAGATGCGCAGAGCCGCATTTTCATGCCTTTTATGCAGGCCGACAGTTCCACTTCACGAACGTATGGTGGGACCGGTATAGGCCTGAGCATCAGCAAGCGTCTGGTGGATCTCATGGACGGGGAGATTGGATTCGTGAGCGAACCTGGGATTGGAAGTACTTTCTCATTTACTGCTGTATTTAGAAAAGGTCAAACAAGTTCTTTGGACACCAAGTGGTATCAATCTGAATCAATGGTCTCGGAGTTCCGTGGCTTGAGAGCATTGGTGATTGATGGGAAAAGTGTTAGAGCTGAGGTCATAAGGTATCATCTGCAGCGATTGGGTATATCTGTCGATATAGCGTTCAGTCTGAAATCTGCTTGTTCTTACCTATCAAATCCTTGCAATACATGGTAATTTCCCTGTTGCTTAGCATATTTAATTTTTGAGCTTATGACACAAGTTTGGAACTAACCCATTCAAGATTCAAGGCCTTAACTACATTGGTGTGGTCGCTTTCGTGTTTGATTTTGCTAATGGTTTGTTGATTGTTATATTCTCAGTGCATCGGGGCATTTTGCCATGGTACTTATTGACGAAGATGCTTGCTGTAAGGGGACGGGTCTTGAACTCCCTAATCTGCTAAAAGAGCTCAAACAAAATTCCAGTGCAAAGGCCCCTGGAAATTGTCCAAAAATCTTCCTTTTGGCAATGTCCACAAGGACCGACGAGCATAATGAGTTAAAATCATCTGGTTGTGTAGATAACGTAATAACGAAGCCTCTGCGCTTAAGTATGATGTCTACTTGTTTTCAACTTGCCCTTGGTGTAAGTAAGAAAAGGAAAGTGGATAGAGCAAAATCATCGACTCTTCGAACTCTAGTAAGCGGAAAACAAATCTTGGTTGTGGATGACAATCTTGTTAACCGTCGAGTGGCGGAAGGTGCTCTGAGGAAGTATGGATCAATTGTTACCTGTGTGGATAGTGGAAAGGTTGCTATAGGGATGCTGAAGCCACCTCATAAATTCGACGCTTGTTTTATGGATTTGCAGATGCCAGAGATGGATGGGTAAGTAACCATCATGCTCTTCTGTTTCCTTTTCTTATTTTTTTCTTTCTTTTTTTTTTTTTTTCATATATAGGAATCTATCATACCCCATATTCTACAGTTTTGAAGCTACAAGGCAAATTCGCTGTATAGAAAATGAATTCAATGAACAAATTGAATCTGGGGAAGCATCAATGAAGATGTTCGGGAATGTGGCACACTGGCACACGCCGATACTAGCTATGACCGCCGATGTGATTCAGGTAACAAATGAAGAGTGCATTAAGTGTGGAATGGATGATTATGTGTCAAAGCCATTTGACGAAGAACAGCTCTACTCAGCAGTGGCACACTTCTTTGCGTCTGATATATAGTGTGGAAATGATGTGGCAGTAGCTGTTCGTTGGTCACTAGGCCAGGTGGATAGTCTGAACTTTTGTCAGGTCAACCAGCGAAGTTGTCGGAGCATCCGATGAGAGAACTAGTATGAGACAGCATGATTATCGAATCTTGGTCAAATTCTTGAGGGCTTTCCTAAGCTGGTAATATTTCCTTTCATTGTCAATTTCGTTTTTCTTTTATGTCATTGGAGTATTAGCCAAATATATTCGTTAGAGTTCAATAATAGTCTACTCCCTTTCTTCTCTTTATCAGGGAGCTATATATTTCCTTCACTTCTGGACATATTTTTTTTCTCTCTTCTTACCTGGTATTTCAAACAGATAAAAATTCTTATTCTGGTTTATGATCACATCCTATTAAAATTCTGTTCCCATCATTCTCTACATTTCTTTGTATGAAGAGAAGGCAAAACTGAAAAATAGTTTGGTTATGCACCGGTAAGCTCTTCTTCTGCTTCCTTTAATTCAGCATTCACACTATATATATATATATATATTTGTTGTACAATCAAAACTTATCAGATGATGAATACATAAGTTGTTCTATAATTGGTGAGAGTTTTTCAAATATCAATGTCATTATTCTCTCTTCAAATATGCTGCATTAACCAATAATAATTGATGTGTAATCATCCACCAATTTAATCATGCACACTTACTGGTTGAGTTTTTTTGTTCTAAGGATTCTTTGGGCTTCAGACCATGATATCAAGATTCCACGATAAAGAAAAGATGCCTGGATGCTTAGGAAAGGGATCAATGGCTAGTGATCATTTCCCTGTCAAGCCCTCGATGTCTTGTAAACTGCTAAGGAGTGAAAGAAAAGGATTGTTTGAATTTGCCAGTGACGTGCTGATATATGGCTGTGATATTCTTCTTCATTTTGAAAAGTTGGTAGACTCACCTGATGGTCCTGATCTGCTCAAATAGGTTGTGGATTGAAGTGAAGGATTGTATAATTCTGTTGCTTAAATCTTTGTAATATATCTATATAAAATAAGGTCTGGTTTGTTGAGAGTCTTGTAAGCTTCATTGTAACATAGTTTTTGGTATAAATAAAAGCTTGCTCTATTTAGAGTCTTAGACAATTGCAAACACTAGTTCAATTCTTTTTCCCTGCTTTAATAGAAAACAAAAAAAAAAAAAAACAATTGGGGTCAACTTTGTAATTTAATAATGGATATTTTTGGGATAGAGTTTTACTTTTTATTTTAGTTTTCTTAATGTATAGGATGATCTTGATTCTTGATGCTCCCATTCACTCTACAGTATTCATTTGACCTTCTAAAAAGACCAAATTGTTCCCCAGGATTTTTTGTTCTCATCCAACTCCAAACTATGGTGGAATAGGCAAAAGAAAGGGGTAGTTTTGGCATTGCAATAAAAGAGAATCCTGTTCTCTCACCGTTTCTTGAAATCCAAGGAAGGTACTAACTTTTGAAAAAGCTTCAATTTCTTTAATGTTCTTACTTCTTCATATATAGAGCTAACTGTTTGAAGTGCTGAAGACTTCCCACTTTAAAGAGGATAGAAGAAGCTCCTGAAGCAGCCTCTTCTCTGAGGAAGAACAATGCAGTTCGTTTTGTCAAGAATTCTCTTTGGTCTGCTCTTTTTGGTGGTAATTTCACAAAAATCAGGTATAATAACCAATACCCATATGAGTTTTAAATTCAATCAGTTCATGTTTTTCATGTTTAAGCTCAAAAACTCTGTTTTAAAAGGAATGAAGAACAGAAAACAGAGGTCTGACCCTTTTTTGTATTTCATAAAATTTATAAATTTCCATGATTTTTCTGATACTGTTAGATGGGCAATTCGAGCAATGGTGCATAGCAGATGAACAGACCCCAGACGATGAGCTGCAGAAGGCGCTTGACTGGGCTTGTGGCCGAGGAGGTGCTGATTGCAGTAAAATACAAGTGAGACAGCCTTGCTACTACCCAAACACTGTGAAGGACCATGCCTCTTATGCCTTCAACAACTACTACCAGAAGTTCAAGAACAAAGGAGCAACTTGTTATTTCAATGGTGCAGCCATGACTACTGAGCTTAACCCAAGTAAGAACTAAGCTATCCTTCTCAAACTCTTTGTAGAGTTAGATTAGTACTGATCCTAGCATCTATCACATGGTGATGAGTCAAGAACAAGTCCATGTGCATAGAAAGTGGAACAAGAACCATTCGCCCATGTGGTGGACCCTTCTTACAGTGTTTGGGAGTGTGATACACCATATTTATTATTTATTAAGAAGGGCTCCATCACTTTACTTGTGATCAACCTGATTGGGATGACCAACCTGTTCTGTTCTGTTATTTTATCCATAAGGTGGAGACAGTAACAATTCTTTCCTGATTTTCTTTTGCAGGTCATAACTCATGCAAATATGACTTTCTACCATGATCCAAACGAAGAATTGCTTACAATACCCAGTTTTTGATATCTCCATCATTTAAGACCAGAAGTGTTATTTTTTTTTTTTACCAGAAAGACCAATTCTCAAGTTCCATAAAAATATCTTGTAGTACTTCTTTCCTTACAAATTTATAATGACTATTGACTACTCTTACTGGGAATCTTTTGGTGCTGTAGTCTTTTCTAAATTATGTTGAGCTTCTGTAAGCTACAAATTACATGAAAGCAAGTAATGTAAGGGATCTGTGGTTAAGACCATTTTTTTCTAACAAGTTGGTTAAGAGCAAGAATAAATAGTATCAGCAGTAACTAATTTTACAGCAACCAATGTCATTGATGCAATATATATAACCAAAGTAGTCTTAGATAAGTATGATTTGCCACTGGTTAACTATGTGACTCACTCTCACACAAAAAGGTTTTTAATTCATCTTTCTCAAAGTGCCTTGTCTAAGTCCTTAAAAATAAGCATTTTACCAACCAACATGGTGGGTCCCCCGTCCCACCACCGAAAGATCATCTAATCTGAAAACCAAAACAACCCCACTTTAATTATCATTCCCATCGTTTTTGCTTTGTCTTCACTTCTGTCTTGTTTCAAACGAGTCATCAAATTTAATTACCTTCCATTGAAGAAGATAGTCTCTACCATGGCACCACTACCTTCACTGAGAATTTATTACACATCTCATCTTTTCCCTTTCTTGGGCCTAGAAATTGTCTCATCTTCCTAGAAAGAGCATCAAAGCTCATGCTTCAATTTCCTTAAATGCAGACCCGGACGATGTGGGATGAGGTTTCTTTAAATGCTAGCTCTTAATGTGTAGAGAGAGGAGTTAAAGCAGGTAAGGTGATCTTCCTTCACCAATTCCAATACAGCTCTTCTTCGTACACCTTATATGTTTCCATAGCCACCAGCTTCGACACTTGGAAGTTACTTCATCATCAGCAGCAGCAGTTATTATTGTTACATAAATAAAGAAGTGGGGTTTTGTGGTTGAAGCTTGTGGCTGAACTTGTCTTCTCCTCATTGTTCTAAGAAAGATGAGTTCTGGTGGTTGTGGTGTTAGCCCAGGAAATGTTGCAGTGTTTCATGGTAGCAATTTGAAGGTGCTTGATAAGAGGGTGAGGATTGCTGAGGTGGTTTTGAGATGTGTAATTTTTGGGTTAGGAGTTCTTGCAGCTACTCTTGTGGGGTCTGATACACAAGTTAAACTCATCTTCTCAATTCAAAAGAAAGCAAAATTCACAGACATGAAAGCTCTTGTGTAAATTCATCGAACTTCTCCCACTTTTTTTTTTTGGAGAACACTTGGCTCAAAATTCTGGGCTACCCACATATATTTTTTATTGATTTGATATGTAGAATCACTTGATTTCGTAGATCTTCTTAGTCATGAATCATGATCATTCATCCTAGAATAGTCTATCAATCAAACGGCTCAGATTATGTCTGAATCTTAATTTAAGCTTTGTTTCTTTTAATAATCCAGGTTTTTGGTGATAGTCAATGTAATAGCTGCTGCTTATTCTCTCATTCAAGGGATACGTTGTGTTATGAGTATCTTTAGAGGAAATGTGCTTTTGAACAAGCCCTTAGCTTGGATCATCTTCTCTTGTGACCAGGTATAGAATTTTCCTGTTCCATTTGTAATTATAGAAGACCCCTTAATGCCATTGTTGTGAGCTGATGTATCTAAAATGGTGCAGGTGATGGCTTACTTGACGATGGCGGCGGTGGCGGCAGCGGCGCAATCGGCGGTGATCGCCGAGCTGGGACAGCCAGAATTACAGTGGATGAAGATATGCAATATGTATGGAAAGTTTTGTACCCAAGTTGGGGAAGGGATTGTGAGTGGATTGGTGGTTAGCCTTAGTATGGTGACTCTTTCCTGTATGTCAGCCTTTAACCTCTTCCGCTTGTATGGAAGTAAACAAGGCAAAAACAGCGGGAAATGGAAGTTAAATTATGTTATTTCCTTGTGTTTAATTTTAACTAACTAAACTACCTCCATGTACCTTCAAGGTTTTGTAATGTGATACCTTTTTGAATATGTAGTAATAATAAATTAATGGAAGTGCTTATGAAGAAAGTATATTCTCGTAGACGTAAAATGATTTCTAGTTAGTTTCATCTAAAATGACTTCTGCGGGTGTTTCTTTTGCACATTTCATTTTTAGGAAATGAATACCATTTGCACTTTTTTCTCTTCATTTTATTTATCAAGAGCTATATCATCAACATGCCAAAGAAATACTTTAATATTGTTTTTAGGGTTAGATGTGTCATTTTCAAAGTATTACTAATATTTAAAAACCTACTTTGGACATAAATATTAAGGAGAAGTAGTTCTCACTAGCTTCTCCTCCGATGAAAATCTTTTGTGAACCTGGGCTGTGTGAACCTCATACGAGATTGACACGTCATAAGTGGGTCCACTAAAAAAGGTGATCGTCATTGGTTAAGATAGAAGCCGGTTTTATAGGTAGGTTTTAAAATGTAAGTCGCTCCTTTTAGGGAGCGGATTTGCTGTGGGGTAGACACATCAACCCACATGTGAAATTACCATGTTGCCCCTCATGGTGGGGCCTGCAAGGGTAACATGGTAATTTCACATGTGGGGCTGTGTCTACCCCACAGCAACCCCACAGCAAATTACCCCACAACAAATCCGTTCCCCTCCTTTTAGTAGGGTTCACCTGGGGACAGGTGAACCTCATGTGAGGTTCCCAGGAGATGATGCATCCCTTCTCTTTATTATGAGGTTCTATCTTCCTCTACTCCTTATTATGAGGTTAGGGTTCTTAATGGTTATTTGGAATGTCAAGCGGCTCTCGATTCGAGGGTTTCCATGCCCAATCATTCTGGAAAACGCTTGCATCCTTTGTATTACCGTGGCTGTTGGAACAGAATTAGCCGATGCTTATTCTCTAGATACAGTCATGGTCCGATATTGGACGGACTTGGGCATAAGTGTCCGTTCAGGAATAATTATTTAAGGCCCATAAGGCTTGATCGGACATATAAAAACTGGCCTGACCCAAAGTTTAAATCCCCTATTCCCCTATTCTTCTTGCAAGATTGGACTAGATCGAGCATAAAGAATTCTGTTTGGATTGGGTTTAAGCCTGAGATGGGTCTGTCCGGTCGGAATTTACAACAAGCTCAGCCCCAAAAGATCAGTCCAAGCCTGATCCGTGATCAGCTGTCAAGCAAATTTGCCATCTGTGAGATCGGTTTTATTAAGTTTGGAGCTTTTCACGACACAGGCGTGCTTCACAGCCTCAGGTAAAAATAGAGAATTAAAACTTCGACTTAAGATCTTCGTTTCTTCGTCTTCTCTCGCCAACTTCTTTCGCATTCTCTCTCGGGAAAAATGGTAATTTTTTTTCCTCGTTTTTAATCGAGATCTGCAATTTTTATACTTTTTTCTTGATCGTTTGATTCTCTGTTCCCTTATATGTCTTGTTTCTATCTTGAATCATGGTTTGGTTTTGGCTGTCTTGTTATCTCGGTTACTGAATTAGGGTTTTGTTGGAATTGATTTCATAAGACCTTTGCATTTGTGTTGTATAATAGCTTCTTGTTTCTCTGGAATATTAATTTCGTTCTGTGATTGCATGTGATGTTTATTGTTTCATGAAAACCATGAACTTAGGGCTTTTATTGTTGGCTTCTAATACCACGAGCTTCTTTTTCCATTTCATTCTCTTCTTGTTTTTTTTTTTTGATTCATTTAATTTCAATTTTTTCCGAGTTTTCCAGATCGGTTCTTTGGTCTTTGATCTTCCTGCGCGGATAGATTGTTTTTGATTTCGACTACTTTTAGTTCATGTTCTTTCCTCTGTTTATTTTATTTATTTATTTATTTTTTAATAGAAATCTGCACGTTTTTGAGAAGAATTCCGAGAAATTTCTATTAAAACTCATGAAGCCTGGATGTTGAAGCTCATTCCTGTTAAAAATAATTAAGAGTTTCGTGAAACTAAATTGTACATTGTCTTAAAGTTTTTTCATTGGAAGTGTTAGAGAAGTTATTTCTATAAAAAATGAATGTTTTTTCCTCATACAATTTATTACAATAACATTTTGAAGATCTCATTGAAACCTTAGAGGAAATTTCATAAGATATCTGCAGGTATAGAACATTAAGATTCTGCGCAGATACCTGAATTCTTTTGAGATTATAATTCTTCACATTTCACAGTTTTTTGAAATTTTAGAAGCATCATTATTTCTCTTGATTCTCTAAGAGATCTGGTATAATTATGCTGATTTTATTGGAGTTTGATTCAAAATTTGAAACTTCTTCCAACAGTCACTTTGTTGTAGAATTCTGGTTTTTGGGCCTAACTTCCATCTTTAGATTTGGTATTGAAACATGTATTGGGGTTAGGCCTTGGCATGCCTTCGTGAGGGGTTGTGTATTTTAGATACCTCTTTGTCCAAAAGGTGTTTTCAATCCACATGGGTTAGCTCAACTGGCAGGTTCTCCAACTCAGGAACTGGAGGTCCCTGGTTTGAGTTCCCGGGCTTACCTAATATATGGTCCTTGTGGGTGGGGTCATGTATCCGGGGTTTACCCTGTCTCCACCAAAGTGCGGTCGGGGATTCCCCAAACACAAAATAAAACAAAACAAAACAGACACTATAACTCTCAATGGAGGTTGTTAGCACGGTCATACTGAACTAGAGCTTGAATGCTAGTGGGGACATAAATCTGTATTTGTAGAGACCCTCACATCACTAAAGAGAGTTATGGTGTTTGTTTAAGAAACCTTTTTCCAACAGATTGTATATAGGAAATCAAGTTATGTGACGTTGTATTTATCCAATCTGTTAATTGAAGGAAGCTAATTTCTTATAATATCTGACCTCGTCTTTGCCAATATCATGTTGTCTCTTGGTTTTAATTCAGACAATCAGTTGACTGAGAATATCATATTTTATTAACATACTGGAAGAAGAAATTTTATTATCTCCATACTGGTATGGTCTGGCATGCCAGATGAGTGTTACTCTTTGAGCATATTTTTCCATTAGCTGTTTGCTTAAGACCACAATGATCCATTCGTGATGATTCTGATGACGGTTGCATCTTTTCTTTCTTCGTCCATTTTTACATCTGTTTATGCCTTTTTTTAGATTCATCTCATCTGGTTGAATTCATAAAGTACATGTATTCATTATGAATTAATTTTGGCAGACTACCTCAAAACGTCTTGCTGATAGGAAAGTGGCTAAGTTCCAGAAGAACATTACGAAGAGGGGATCAATTCCTGAAACCTCAACAAAGAAAGGATATGACTACCCAGTTGGGCCTATTGTACTTGGGTTCTTTGTCTTTGTCGTCATCGGATCATGTATGCTCTTTCTTTCTTTTTGACATACCCTACTGTTTAATGTTTGACCAAGACTCTGCAACTGTTTGCATGACTACAAAAACAGCTTTTATGAATGCATATTATCAGCAATACATCAACAGAGAACTCCATGTCACATACCCGTTTGGCACACAGTATGTCATATGCATTTGGTCGTGTTTTTAGTTGTTTTTTGTCTTGGGTTTCATCGACTTAGGCTTGGTGCAAGTCTGATAGAGTAAATTTATGATGATCCTGAGGCTGCATTACAATGGTAATTTGCTGATGAAATTTATTTAATTTATGTTATGTTCTTTCTAGATCAATTTTAGCTTCTGTCTTGAGCTATTTCCATACTTTTCTTTTGTGTTTATTATACGACTTATTAATCCTTAAGCTGGAGGTGAGGAATTGTTATTGATGCAATTAATTAAAAGCGTTTTTAACTGCATGGCTATACCTTAAATGAACTTGCACACACATGCACTAATGGATTGGTTATGATGATTTATGAGAAGAACTTGTGATTAGGATGTGTGAATGATATCTGTTTTATTTTGTATGTTCTTTGGCAGCTCTATTTCAGATAATCAGGACAGCCACAAGTGGTGGTATGGCATGAGATGACTGCATGGCTATACCTTAAATGAACTTGCACACACATGCACTAATGGATTGGTTATGATGATTTATGAGAAGAACT
>JAUPMG010204555.1:0-23542 GCA_031762675.1 Pachysandra terminalis
TTTTATAATACCTATTTTATCCCTAAACTTTCATAAGCACTTAAATAAATGTATTTACCAAACGCTATTTTCTTCAAGTAAGCTGTTTATTGTTGCTGTGGATAAGTGATCTCATTGAGCCACTTAACCAATGACTGTTTATCCAAAAGCAAAAGCCGGGCCAAATGCAGCCATAGAATCCCTGGCTTCACAACTTAGTTTGTATCTGGTAATCTTCATTGGACGCCATACAATCACAGTTTCCCCCATCGGAGGTCACTACCATGGTGAACCATGTAAACCTTGTTCATTCTTTCTCTTTCCCTTCTCTGTTTTCACATTCCCATGACCCCTTTATCCCAATTTATGTAAGTGCAGATGCTAAAACAATTTAATTTTGGCTAACGATTTCAAAGACAATAAGAGGAGGCCAATGAAATATGATCATCATGACAATCCCGATCATACCAAGGTTCCATTTTGGGACATCCATGGTGACATTTAGGCCACAGTGATAGAGCCTTTTCGAAACTCCAGGAACCATACATTAAGATTCCCTCATGGTCAGTCCCATGAATGAGAAGATTTTGCCTCCCTAATGTTCAGGTGTATCCTTCTTCAAATTTTCATTCTGCTCGGTTTTAATAAAGATAACCTTTTATATGGATTTTTCAATGGAATCATGTGTCTTTATTCTCTGTGTCAACTAGCATCCGATGATTGTGTCATTAGATGATTCATGACATGGTATTTATAATTACTGAAACCAACTAACTAGGACTAAATATTACAGTGTTCGGATTAATAACATGAAGAATATATAGAAGTTGTGTAAAATTACTAGCAGAGGAATGGTTTTGATCCTCAAATTACATGCTAGGTTTAGAATTTTTATTTTGAGATACTTTTTGCACCTTTTAAAATAGGCAAATTTCAAGAGAAATTCAAATTTCTTCCGTGATATTTTCCATAAAAATTTATAAACAAAAATGCAAGATAAAGAAAAATTGGTGTAAAACCCTGGTGCATAAAAAGGGAAATTGCAGGGGTAACTTTATAAAACATCAGGGAAATTCAAAACCATGACTACATGCTCATTAGTTCATTACAAAAGTGGGGTAGCAGAGAAAGAAGCTCTATGTAATTACTCATATTCCTCTCAAGTGGATATACAATCTTAAGAGTTCACTTGAGAGTGTGCAAGACAAATTGCATTAATGGAATTATTCAGTGCTCATCAGATTTTGATTTCATTCACCATGCATTGGAGGGATCAAATCTATATATGCATAGTGGATGCACACATATTTATGTAAAGAGAGATACAAAGAGCAATAAAGATGCAAAGAAGGAAGAATAGATAAGAGATGAATGAGATGCAACTTAACCTATTACAATTCGAACGATGGAATTCCTCTCCCTCCTGGCATATCCCGTTCCAGCGAGATGGAACCTCTCCCATGCCGTGGTCTTTGAAGCTTTCAGATTCTGGCCATATCCCTGCACAACAATGAAAGATGAACAGAAATAAACCCAATTCCGAAACATGATAAACAAAGACAGCACTTCCATTTTCCAATACCCACCAGTGTCTAAAATACCAATAATTGCTCCGTCCCCATGTTGATTCCTTGAAAGAATTCCGTCCACCATCGTGGGTTTCAATTGCAGAAAATCCCAACTTCTAGTTGTCTGCAAACTAAGAATTTGATTCCGAATCACACGAACAATCCCAGGGAAATCTGCATCAGTTTTTCAATAACACAATAACCAATATAAAAAAACTCGTTAACATTTCCAATCCCACCAAAAAAATTTGAGGACTTGATCAAATCCATAAGAACCTGCAATAATCTCTGATTGAGACTGAGATAGCAACGCAGCAAATCCAGAAAATCCGTGCTTGTAGCTATACAGTATCGATGCTTTAGCAGCTTCCTCGCTACAAGTTAACTCAAACCTAATCCCTCGGAAAGGAAACTAAACAAAATACCGAATCGAATAAGCTTTCTTCACATAAACAGAGAAACTAAGTGATATGCAGAGATTGAGAAACCAACCTTTCAAATAGAGAGGAGAGAATCTCATGGTACGAATCCTGAACAAGCTGAGGTTCGTCATGGCGTCTCTCTCCCATGTATACAATGTAAACCTAATAAACGAAATGAAACCAAACAGAACAGAAGATGATCATAATCATGATCATCAAGCCCTAAATCCAGGAAGAATAACAACAAAACTCACATTGCTTGAAGAGGAGGCGAGAAGGAAGGTAGATTGTTGCAGAACGATAACGAGAATGAGAAGAACAGCACGAAGAAGAATCAACGGAGAAGCCATAAGTGTTTCACCTGAAAAGGCACACGAACCAGAAGCAGAGATTTATACTTGTTGGAGAACTGAGTAGTGAGGGAGTTCGTGATCCATCTCATGTATTGTGGCTTCGTGATTCTGTGTGCGGTTCCCACAGCGAATACCTACCCGCTCTAGCACTGGTCAATCGTTGGTGCACCATATATGGATGGTTGTTTTGATGGGATTCTTGTTTGTCGGAAATCTCGGGGTTTTTCTTTCCGTTGACTTGACTTTCTTCCAAACGAGAATAGAATAGAGATTGAGGTGACCGGTGAGAATGAGATCACTTCATTCGCGTCGGAGAATCAGAGCGTCAGCATTTCTTGTTCATAGCGTCTTTGAATAACATGATTACCTGCAACCTTTTTTTGCTGCAATCCCACCAATGAGAAAAGAACACCTAAGCTAATATAATTGTTAACCCAAATTGTTTGCATAATCGTTTCAAGCGGATAAGTTTTTCTGTAGTATTTTACTGCAATATAGTTGCAGCAAAGTTTTTTTTCTTTTCTTGATTTGACGCTTAGATGGTTTCTTTCTTGCGTTGCCGTGTACACGTAGATTGCCATCTAATAGAGGAAATTACCATTTTGGGGTCCACTTGGGGCGAGTTCGGAGCGGGTTTTTACAAACCGTAACCCGCCCCTAAAGAATAAGCTTTCAAGGATCGGACCGAACCAGTCCGTATTAAGATTGGACAAGACCAGTCTTGTCTTAAGCCACAATATAGCTGTTGTATCGTGACGTTTTGGACTCGACCGATACAACCGATACCGTTACAGATCGACCGGTACAACTAGTCCCTTTTTTCTTTGTTTTTTTTTTTTTGTTAAATTATAAATTAGACAGTCCAAATAGGCATCAGTTTAGACTAGTTCAATATTGACCGGTACAATCAGTCCAGTAACTAATATGGTAGATCCAAAAATAAATAAATTTAAAAAAATTGGCGGTACAAATTTCCAGATGGTATTGCTAATTCGGATCAAGATCGATGGGGACCAGCTCATCCCCAATCCTGAGACTTTAAACCTTGCTAAAGAAGCTCTCTAATATAAAACCCGTTCTTAACTTTATCGGGGCAATAACAAGGCGAGATGGGTTCGACTCGGTTATATAGTTTTTAAAAAATAATTTTTTCTTTTAACTTTAAATCTTTAATTTTTTTTAAAGATATTACTTATAATATATATAGATGAATAACAATGGGACGGATTAGGGACGGGTTGGGCCAACCCTAAACCGACATGCAGATTATCAAATCCTAACCATTACGGGCAGACCAAAATGGATTATCCGTTTAACCCGACCCATTACCAAACCTACACCTAGGCATTGACCACAATCTCGCCTTACCCAAAAAAACAAAAAAAGGAATTAGAAAAGTAAAATATCTAATCTCATATCATTGTCCTCTCCACGTCTTGTGGACTGGTATTACATTGACTCTGTTGACCCCTATTAGAAGGAGTGGCAGTAGCCAGATAGCGTTTTGTCCACTATCCAATATCCAACTTCGGACTTGTCTGATGCATACAGTGTCTCCGGTGTTGGTCGTGTATCCTTGATATTAGTTTGGAATTTTGTAAAAAACCCCTCCTCAAATTGTCTGATATTTATGCAGATCCTTCTTCGTAATCTGACTTTGTGTAGGTCCCCCGTTTTGGTGACAGTTTATGTACAACCCCTTTTATTGATATTGGCAATAAAAATTAATAAGAATATCCCATTGTTTTGTAAGGCAGATGCTTCGAAGAATTTGAAATTCATGTTCTTTGTACTTCTTATTCTGGTAAGATTTACTATTTTTGATTAAAATTATGTAATTTTATTATTTCACTGTTTAATCATATTTTGTGAGAAGATTGAGGAATTTAATGATAAAAATTATGATATATAGCATAAAAAAAATATAATATCTCTTCAGATGAGTATGAGGCCCAAGAGACTTTTACATATAGCCTAGGGTAGCAATGGATAATAGGGGTGTCAATTGGTTCGGTTAAAATCGAAAACCGAATGAACCAAACCAAAAAAAAAAAAAAAATCGTTTTGATTCGGTTATTTATAATTCTATTTTGGTTACGGTTTAAAAAATACAAAACCGAATTAATTCGGTTCGATTTATGGTTTAGTTCTTTATTAAATCGAACCGAACCAAAAATCGAACTCACCTAAACCAACAACTGAACGAAACTAAACTGAAATTAACTAAACCTAAAGGGTATTTCTAAACCCTAACATAAGCAATCGTTTTTTCTCACCATCTCTTCTTTCCAAAACAAAGCAACCCATCTCTTATACTCTCTAGTCTCTACTGCACTGCAATATCTGCTCTTTCAACCACTGAACCCATCTCAATCCCTCTCTTTTCTTCAGTTCTAACGATTTCAGAAGATACCCAAATTGAAATACCATTTGTCGATCCCATAAGAGACCCACATCGAAATCCCCTTGAAAGGAATCTTTTTTTCTCAACCATCTTGTCCTTTTTCCCAAAACAAAGCAACCCATCTCTTGTAATCTCTACTACACAATCCCTCTATTTTCTTCGAAATTTCCCTTGAAAAGCTCTTTGCTCCTCTCGAAACCCTAGTAAAAAATCTCTCCATTCTTGGATTTTCGATCTCAAGGCAATCTTTGAAGGATTCGCCACTTTGGTTTTCGGTTTTAACATAATGGTTATTTGGTTTGGTTTTCGGTTATTTCGATTTGGTTTATGGATTAGTAAAAAAAAATTGGTTTGGATTTCAATTTGGTTACTTCAAAATCGGCTTGGTTTAAGTTTGAACACTAAACCAAACTGTTGACAGCCCTAATAGATAAGATGATTTGCCCAGTCCAATCAAGTCGACCTTATAATTGGGCGGGCTTGGCAAGGGTAAGACGACCATGTCAAAGGGCCGATTGGTTTTTCATGCTAGGTTCAGGTTTATATTAGATTGGTCATGCCTGAACCAGCCCAACTTATGCATTACATGTAATTATCATTTTTCTATACTCCATACATATAAATATTATATCATCAATACAAATGTCTTACTTTCATTACATAGTTATACTGTTTTATTGATTAATATTTTATAAATCTAAAAACTTTTAATTTTTTTTATAGTTATTTATGAAATATCCTTGTAATTTATAATTTTTTTAATTTTAAAGATTAAATTGTTTGAATTTGTAGGACCGGACTAAACCGGGTTCGGGCTTCATGCATTTTAAATGCATTAGGCTCGGGCATACACCTTTGAGACTGAAAGTTAGGTCTGGCCGGGCTGTACTGGGCTTAGACCTTCATAAGTAATCTTATATTAAGGTGCCCAATCCCTAGACTAAATGGATTAGATTGGGGTATTGACCATCTCAACCTTTTAATAAATAGGCTGGTTCAGGTTGAATTGAGAACGATTGATGTAGATGATTCATCTAACCAAATTGACTTGACCCGATCCAACCGATTGCACCCCTAATCCCTAGACTAAACTAGGCGGGTTACATGGGTTGATATGGGTGGAAGCGAATTCATGTGAATAAATTGGGTTTGACAAATCACCTTCCAAGGTATAAAAGTATGTCACACCATAACTAGAAATATTATTTTATATATTTATATATGTACACAAATGAAATCGGATCGGACCCTTATAGAATTTGAATAAGCCTATATCCAAATTTGATACGATTAAAATCAGATCGGATCGAAATATAACTTATTAAATTATCGGATCAAAAATTTCTTAATAAATATGCTTTTTTCTAATCGGATTCAGATCGAACTCGGACCATGATCCGATCCATTGAAAGGCCCAAGTTCAAAGGCCCCTTATTGTGATCAAACCTTTAAAGTGATTGTGGACCCTACAATAACAAAGCTAAATCTGTTTCTGCAACCACATTTTGCTTTAGAGCTTTTCTTTCTTTTGTGTTTGGTGGTAGTTGTCTGTGTACGCCCCGACGAAGACCCTGTCAAATTTCCCAATTTTGAGTACAAAGAAACACGTTTGAAAGGAATAAAAAAGCCGTTTCTTTTCTACCGGATTTTTAGATCTCTCTGTCTCTAAGGTGGTCGGTCGTTTGGTTGCTTCGGAGACCGGAATCCGGGACGATTGAGCCATTCGTGAATGGATGCAATCAGGAAGCAAGCCACGAGGCTCAGAGAACAGGTCGCAAAGCAACAACAGGTACTTTCACCGAAAAACCCTAATTTTATTCCCATTGAAAAAGCTTTATTCGATCAAAGAAATTCTTCGTTTCTCCAGTCGATGTATAGATATTCATACACTCATCATCAGATCTTTCGAATCCCTCTCCTTCCTTTTTTTTTTTTTTTTTTTTGATTTCTATGTTTTGTTGGTTTGTGCTTTGTGTCGTTAAGTCGTTAGTGCGAAAACAGAATTAGGTTTTTGTAGCTCCAACCATATGCTTTGGTGTTTCTCTGTGTTCTAGGGTTAGGAAATTATTGCGGTAAAGGGGTTTGATGCGTTTCTTTGTTCTCTGGGAGCTCATATGTTTGACTTCTCTTAATATAATTTAGGTAAATTTATGCCAGTTAGGCTGAGACGATGTAGTTGATCTCTCACTACTTGCACCTTAATTTGTATGAAATTTCTGCGTTTCACAGTGGAATTGATGCCTTATACTGCCAATATGAGATGCCTTGTCATGGATAAGGAAAAAAAAATTGGTTCTGTGTATAATGCGTAATTTAATTCATCATATAGATAGATGCTGGATTGTTTAATTGGCGAGCTCCTTGAAAGTTAATGCAACAAAAATGGGTTTGAGATTTGTCTTCAACCACTAATGCTCCTGCTTTCCATTTTTCTGAGATGTGTGTGTGGAAGATTTTTAACTATTTAAGGACTTACAGATGTTTCCGGTTCCCTAATGTTTCTACCAATTAAAATGATGGGGAAGGGGGGAGAGATTTTTAACGATTTTAGGGACTTACAGATGTTTCCATATTGCTTCTACCAATTAAAATGATGGAGGTGGGGTGGGGGGACTTAAAGATGTTTATGGTCCGCTAATGTTTCTACCAATTAAAATGAAATGTTGTGGAGATCTTTTATCATATTTGATTGGCTTAAGGTGTCATCAGTTGAAGGTAGAGGGTGTATAATATGTACATGCGTAGAGCAGAGTGGTGTTAGTTGCCGTTGACTTGATGTATTTAGTGACATTTATGTATGGGTTTTATTTATTTATTTATTATTTTTTTTTTGATGAATAAAGAAATGGATATTATTAAGAGTGGAGAGAAATGAGAGTATAAAAAGATCGCAAGGAGCAACTGGAGAAAAGGAAAAATAGAAACCAAAGCTACAGAGATCTTAGTACAAAGCCATTTTTTTTATGTACGAGTGTTGACGGATTAAAATTTAGAGTGCCATTTTGTTTATTCTTTGCTTCTCTTCCTCGTAGTTTTCAACTACTTCTTTTGTATATGATTAAGATGTTTAACTTATTTCATGCATGAATTTGATGTGAATTTATGTTTTTGGTGTTGCTTAAACCGTGTTTGTTATTTTTGTTCAATGCTACTTCAGGCTGTCCTTAAGCAGTTTGGTGCGGGGGGATATGGAGGTTCAGATAATTTAGTCACTGATGAGGCTGAACTTCTTCAGCATCAGAAACTTGAGAAGCTATATATATCAACCCGTGCTGGCAAGGTTGCCCCATGTCACTTTAGTTTATTTTTACATCACTTTTTTTTTTCTTGATAATTTAATGTTACCTTCTCTCTTTGTCCAGCATTTTCAAAGGGATATTGTTCGTGGTGTGGAAGGTTACATTGTTACTGGGTCCAAACAAGTTGAAATAGGTGCATTGATTATTTTTTCTTCATCGAAGTTTGACTTCATATCATCATTTTCATGATGCATACTTATTACTTTTTTGAACAGGTACAAAGTTGTCCGATGATAGCAGGAAATATGGTGCTGAAAATACCTGTACCAGTGGTAATACATTGTCAAAAGCTGCGTTAAATTACGGGCGAGCTCGTGCTCAAATGGAAAAGGAACGTGGAAATCTGCTGAAAGCCCTCGGTACACAGGTTTGATAATCTTTTGTCACATTAGAGTTCAAATTCCTTAAATTGTAGGTGGCTTGGCACAAGAAACATCTCATAAACTCATTGCTGATGACTTTTCACTATCAAAATTATAACTGGCAGGTAATTGTTAACAAACAAATTCCATTTCTCTTCAATTATAGTTTTGAAGTTTAAACCAATAAATGGTAACAAGAACCATACTACAAACTACTGATACATTATGTTGAAGTTAGTCTAAGATAGCGGTGAAGCATGTGACTCGTCAAATGGAAGCAAGTATGCCAAGCTGTGTTGATTTATGGATGAGCTGTTGCACTGTAGTTAATTATAGCTTACCATGATCCTAGAACCCCCACAAGTTATGGGCAAGCTCATGCTCAAATGGAAAAGCAGCCTGAGACTCTCCCGAAAGCCTTAGTGCACAGGATTTATGTTGTTGTCATAGGTTGCACGAGAAGGGTCTATAACTAACAATTCAGACTAGAAGCTTAAGATTCACTTTGCAAAATTCAAACTTGTGGTAAATTTAAACATGCAAATTTCATAAATAACGGCTTCTGGTTTTGAAAGCCAAGTCGTTAAATACTACAGAGTAAATAGTACGAATGACATGGACAAGTTGAGCATATGCCTCACTGCAATTGTTAAGGCCACGCTTCACCTGAACTATTATTGCCCCCTGTGCTTGTTACTTCATTAATTTTTTCTCAAATAGGAAATATTTATCATGGTGTTGCCGTGCACTCCCATTTATGCCTTCTTTATATCGACCAGTCTTGAAGTTTAAACTGAAAAAGAGCACCAGATAGCTTCTTTATTGGGTCCTTGTTTCTCTTGTTGGGTTTGGGATCTAGCATGACACAATATGATTCCTTAAAAGAACCATCTTTCGAATTTCATGAGAAAGGATGCAATGCAGTTAAGTTCTCTCTCTCTCTCTTTGAGTTGTATAAATAGAAGAATCAGGCATGCTGACATAAGCCCAATTATTAGGATCTCATATAACTCCTACTGCAACTAAACCAAGTCCATACTAACTAATAAATATCTCTCAGTTATGCCATGAATATGATCTAGGTGTACCAAAAAACAGCATTTACGAACTTGTATCCCTGTTGAAATGTGATACTTATGTCCATGTCCACTAATCATTGATCGAACATAATCACGGTATCTATTTCCAAGTGTCTGCGAACATTATGTTAATAGTGTAGGCCTCCTTATTGAAATTGAGCATTATGTGCTTTGTTTTTATGTACATGTAAATTGGTGTCTGAATCTCATTGGCAGTGAAAGGATCTTGCCTTCACAGATTTAGGTTCTTTATAATTTATATTACATAAGCCGATGTCAGAATGGAAAAACCAAGTGTTTCTTACCAACATCAAAACATCGGTGTCATTACAAAATTTTAGCTGATAACCCTGAATTACAGATTATCTCTAGGTTTTCTTATATTTGTTTTTCTTGGGTTGGATTGTGGTAACAGTCAAATAATATAGTTGATTTGAAAATTTTCTTAATCATCTCCTTTTTTTTGGGTTTGTATGTATGTGTGTGCAACCTCATGTACATGGGATTTGCCCCTTCTATTGTATACAAATACGATATACTTTCTCTGATTAAAAAAAAAAAAAAAATATTCTATGCTTCTAGTATGAAGTCCACATTAATTGTAATTCATACGACAAGAAACTTGGATTTACCAACACGACCTCGTTCAAGTTGATTTGGCAGAATATGTTCCCTTTGCCTGAAAAACAGGCCTTTTACATCTCTATGCAATCTAAGATATTTTTTTTTTTGGTTGCGTTACCGTGGTAAATGGTAATATCCTTATTTTATTAATAAAAGAGATGGCATGGTTCTGGTATGGCATGTAAGCATGTTATTCATATGTCATTTCATGCCTTGAATCTCCAGGTTGCAGAGCCTCTAAGAGCTATGGTAATGGGAGCTCCACTGGAAGATGCTCGACATCTTGCTCAGCGATATGATAGAATGCGACAAGAGGCTGAAGCTCAGGTGATAGTACGGAGAATCCTTTCAAGTTATTCAGCAGGACTAGGTTAATATTGTAATTCATTGTCAACTCATCTTAATATCTTTCTACATTAGTCTGTAACATGATATTCATTGAGAACTTCTTTCATATTGAACTTGTAATTTTGCCAGAAATTATGAGTTTAGCTAGCATTTTAAAAGGAACAAAATAAATAAATAAATAAAAATATTTCTTCTAGTCAATTGATTTAAATTGCATGACATTATGAAGCTTTCTTTACTTTAAAACCTATCTTTACATTTATTTGTGACATGGACAGGCTATAGAAGTTTCTAAACGCCAAGCGAGAGCGAGAGAATCTACAGGCAATCCAGATAATGCACTGAAGCTGGAGGCTGCAGAAGTCAAGCTGCAAGAGCTGAAATCAAACGTGGCAATATTGGGGAAGGAAGCTGCTGCAGCAATGGCTGCTGTGGAAGCTCAACAACAAAGATTGACACTCCAGCGACTAATATCCATGGTAATGTGTTTTCCCTCTTTTTCCAAAGTACTATACCCTGCAAGTACGAATATCAGTTTCAATTGGGAAATGAAATTTTGAATGATTTTTATTGCTTTGCTGGCATATTAAAGGTCGAATCAGAGCGTACTTATCATCAGAGAATCCTTCAGATACTTGATCAACTTGAAGGCGAGGTAGTCAATCATCTCACAGTGTTTTATTATAGTTAGGGTTTTTTCCCCTGTCGTATCTGTGTAATTTTACCACGGTTTAATATGTTTTTTCTGCTTCAATAAGTAGTATGATTTACCACGGTTTGTTGCGAGTCACAGATGGTATCAGAGCGCCAACGAATTGAAGCTTCTCCGAGCCCAGTTGTGGACAACTCCATGCCCCCACCTCCGTCATATGAAGAAGTTAATGGTGTATTTGCTTCTCAAACATTTGACGGATCAACAGATAGTTTGGGGTACTTCTTAGGAGAGGTAAGTTTCCCAAATTTATAATTACGACTGATATAACTTTGCAACCATGTAATGGCATTGTGGGGTTTTTCTCTCCTTCATTATTTCTTTTCATTTTGTTGTAGGTTATGCATTCATATCAAGCTGAGTCTGAAGTGGAGCTAAATTTGTCAATTGGTGACTATGTTGTTATCCGAAAGGTAGGTTTTGTTCTTCAGCTTGAGTGCAGTTTATTGATAGCTTGAAGTTTTTCCCTTTCAAAATTTAAACCAAAAAACGAAAAAGAAAAAAAACATCGTATTTTTTGCAGTTGTTTCTACATGTTTCTATCATTACTATGGGACACCAGGCTCTTTTTTTTTTTTTTTTTTAATTATGTTATAGGTACCTTTTAGAAAGTCGGTCAAATATCTCTGAGACATCAACATGGAACTTGTCAAATGTTTGTACGAACACATTTTTCCTCTTAATGATGCTTCCATCGTTCTTAAATGCAAGTGCATTATGTTCAAACTTTTTTTCTATAAATAAAATATATTATGTTCACTAAGCATCCCCCAACAAAGGGAAAAAAAAAAGTTACATACTATCAAGAGGAAATTTTCATTTTGCACGCACAGAAGATACATTTTTGCTTGCATGGTTGTGGGAAGCCAAACTTCGATTATATCCAGTTAAACCGACTTACAAGAATTCAATTTCATTACATTGCTTAAGCATTCTAATGTAGATCAACAAACTGTTTCTTATTTTTCATTGCTCATTAGTTCTCATTATATCTGGTTGGTCTTCCTTCCATTGGATTGCAAATGATATTTGTTCCAAAATTAACCTAAATATGAAGTTTGTATTTGTTCCAGATAACAGTTATTTTGTATAGGTTTTATTTATCTCACAAATTTGTTTATGACATACATATTACAATTGCCTCCGACCATGTACTGGTTGATAAGTGTTTTCATTTTTTAAGTCAATGGTATTGCTGTAAATTTGATTTTTGTATTTGAGGAGGTATATCGTTTTGTGAATTTTTTTTCCCTTGTATGTGATTGATGGCAATTGCCATTCCAGTCTTCTAGCAGTGCTAAAGTTTCTTATTTGGAGTGGCAAGAGTACCCCTGCTACTTCAATAGCTAGAAATACTATTTCATTAATTCATTACCTTCTAATAACCTTTTTTTGGGCTGTTTAATTTGTTTCTGATCCATTTTTTATTCTCATATTGTATCTGCTAATGATCGGTTTGGTTAATTTTTAAATTTTATAATCAACTCAACATCGATCTGATTCAAGTTCTGTTCTTTTGAAAGGTATCAAACAATGGTTGGGCAGAAGGCGAATGCAAAGGAAAAGCGGGTTGGTTCCCATTTGGATACATCGAGAGACGTGAACGTGTTCTTGCAAGCAAGATGGCTGAAGTGTTTTAAAATCTCTGGCTATGTTCAGCTTCCAAGAGGAATTTTATCTTTTGTACCTTGTATTTTTTTTTTTTTTTTGCACTGGACATAAGAGGTGTAGAGCGTTTGCTATTGCAGAGAGGTAAGCCTATTTTTGAAATGCCATACAAATTGCAAGGTCACTTTTCTTTGTACTACTGAATTCGTCTGCATGTTGGCTGTTTGAGTGAGGTTGTGATAGCCTTTTGTCTTCATCTATTTAATATATGTTGTTGATATATATGACTAGAAACCTTTCGGTTGGTTTGTTTCTTCACAGTCTGTTACAGTTCCATTACTTCTGTATACGTCTATTTAGTCTCTTTTCCTCAATTTTGGAAGGCTGGATAAATGGAGGGAAGTTGAATAGCAATTACAGTTATCAACCTATTGTATAGAATTTTTTATTTTTTTTTTAAAGTTCAACGGATCATAGCAATCAACAGTGTTAAGAAACTCGAGATCACTCCTAAATATTTTTCTATGGAGTATTTTTCAGGTTAATGCCCATTTTGCAATTGGAAGCAGAGGGAACCATCCCCAGGACCCCAACTAATTTTGGTGTTCCTTGAATTCTTGTGCCTTTATAGAGTTGATTTGCTTTTTCAAGGGGGAAAATCCCTCCTGTTTGCTAATTAAGATATTTAATTTCTATGACTGATAGAGCTTGTCATTGGACAAGCATGTGGACGGATACCGACTTCATCTGACAGCAATTCTGACTTGACCACGTGTATATCTCGTTTATAAGTAAAGTATTTATTCATTGACGAAAGGATAGATCACGAGGGCTATCTTATATATTCGACCACATGGCTTCGTTGAAGACATTTAATGGCAATGAGCCGGGGTGATCCACTCGGCCCGATCAGCCAAGCCTTGTTTGGGCAAGCTTGGACAAGAATTAGAGCCCGTAGGGATGAGCCGGGCTGAAATTTAAGGCTCGATCAATTTTTTGGGTTGAGTTTGAGTTTATATTAAATTAGTCCGATCCGAGATTATTGCATAATATATAACTTTTACTTAAATTTATTATCATTTTGTGGTTGTAGCTGAATGGTGAGACATTAGCTTGGATTATAATCGTAATAACAACAAAATAGTGATATTTTTGTCCCATTTAAACAAACATGGGCAGATTACGGCTGGGCAAATAGATATTATCGGCAGATTTGGACCAATACTGTTGACCTCAAAACTCGGAGATTATGACCCCACCTGATGTGTGCTACTCACGCTAATGTGACAAAGCTCAACCCTGGGGGCATTCTTCGGTAGTTCTAGCATATATAGATCTTGTGTGTGTGTGAAGGGGGGGGGGGGGGTGGTGGTGGTGTAAAACACGTAAGATCTGATTCTGATCTCTTGTTGTTTTTACCACCATGTAGATCCTACTCTTTGCGTTACAAAATTTCAACTCGATCTCAGCCTTTAATTTTCTTCAAAAATTGTATTCCAACCATACACTAAATGTTGGAGAAAGCAACAGTGGGATCACTTCATGAACTTAAAAGTACCCCAAATTCTCAATAAAATAGGAGCAGTTTTACACATGGATACCAAAACAGCAGCAGTTTTTACATTGTGTGCCTTAGTTTAACTAGAGATGCAATTGCCAGCCTGACCACCTACGCTGACAGGAAATCAACTCAAAGCCAGTTCTAGGAGAAGTAAGCAATTACAGTTTCCAGGAGTGTATATAAAAGGTTATAGTGAAGGTTCTTAAACGAACGTCAACGAGACGGTTGTTTGGTGGAGAGAGAAGCACATATGATAGAGAGTATAATAAAGAGTGTGATGACCTGCATCAAGGTTACACTAATAAATAATTAGTGGATATTCTTTGATATTGCCAACAGGATGACACATTGTTAGCTTACTGACTCACCAGTGCCGAATTGTATCTTGCTTGGCTCTCGATTACGTACGATTTCCTGATGAAACACAAAAAAAAAAAAATGTTGTAGTACAAACTCAAGGCATGTTCCTTGCGGGATAACGAAAAACATTGACAAACCTTTGATTAAGAAACATCCCAGAGTCTCTGCAAGCCTTCTGTATTGTTTCTACTCGGCTCAGCGTTTTTGTGGCATTAGGATCATTCTTCTCAACCTGCAATAATAAATGGATGTTCTTTATCAACGCATAAAAATTCTCATTATAAAATGATGTTTATAACATAAACAGGTCCAGAGACTTGATGTGAACTAACTTTTAAACACAAGCAATTAGATGTGACATAGTGTTTAAACTCAGTATCGGATCGGGGATCCGCTGATCCAAACATGGTCCAATTTTTTTTTTTTTTAATCATAAACTTTTTTAGTGGTGTCGGACGATCCATATTCGATCGTATGATCTGACTCGTCCGAAACCATGTCAGATCGTCTGGATCGAATGATCTGACTCGGTTTTGAACAGTCAGAAAACTTTAGCAATCTTCGGGATCGACTTGGGATCATGACTCGTCCTAAGCCGATCCCGAGTTGCATCGGCCGATCCGACTCGGGATCGACAGATGCTCAACACTATGGACGCAGTAGCATACCTAACACGTTTAAAGTGGAAAAAAAAGGATATAAAAACTATGGTCTGACAAAGAGGTTCCTCTATTCTACTGTGATCTTCTAGGCCTAAGTCACACAATCCGTCGAGTATGGAGGATGCACCGATGCTCAGAACACGGATTCATATTCTACGAGCAGAAGCGTGTGAAATCTGTGAACCGGATATTTTGGATTCACAGACTAACCAGGTTAAGCTACTCGTTTCAGTGTCTCTAAATCCAGCAGTCATTAGAAAGCAGGGGAGCAATACACAGTAAAAGCGATGTCATTGTCTCTAAATCCGGCGGACATATCCCTCTAGTGTTCCAATCTTTGAGGTCTTTCCAACATCAAATATGTAAACTAGATTCACGTTTCAAATTGATTGTTGGAATTCATTATCTAGATAAAAGTTCACAGAAGATTTAGAGAATCTACAATATGACATCATGAATTGACAAATAGCCACTGGCAAGGAGCAGCCACTTTGTCAGGTAATATAGTGCATACTGAAACATTATTGTACCTTTGATTTCAGCATAGAAGAGAAGTCATGAAAGGCACCATAGACGTCAGACATTGTTTTTGTTCGGTCAATGACTTTAGCAGTAAGACCTAGAAAAAATGCCACAACAATTAAAAAAAAAAATAGTCAAAAGATTGGGAATGCAGAACAGGATTCAAGTTGTCGACCCCAACTATTTGGTACAAGGCATTTTTCTGTTGTAGTAGTCAAAAATTGTCCAAATTTTAGAATTATATAATCACATTCCATGAAAGAATAATACCAAACATCACAATCCTTCATTTGAAAAGGAGGAAGAGGGGCGGGGAAGAGGAAGAGAAGGAAAGAAAGGTTCAGACCCAAAATGAGTCCACATGTAACATATGATGTAGCATCCAATTCAGCTGCTCTACATGTTGAATCAAGAAATGATGCATCCCAAATCTACTCTACTTAAAATAATAAACTTGCATCACCTATCACTACAAGTAAAACTGGTGCAACATTTTGCTTTCTAGCATGTCTACATGAGATCCTTTGAATATACAACTCTGTTTTAATCAAGAGTACCAATAACAGGAAATTTCACGACCGTCATTTGTGACATAACTAAGACAACTAGATGAGTCAGATACCTAGCATAGTCAAATCCCTATAGCCGAAACCTCATGTTAATTGGATGAAATGAGTCATATGATACAGCCAGTGACAAAACTAGTTGATACAAGCATAACCACTAAAACTATGCGAAACACAACGGGATTACAAGGACGCATTCATAAGTGTGCAATGGTTAAATGCCTGAAGTTCCCAGCACAACAACTTCCAAATTCAAACACAACAGTAGTTCAACACAGTTAATTAGTGGACTGATGATACAGTTCTTATATTGAAACTAAACGAGGATGAAAGAAAACTAGAAACGTTTTGAAATGGCCAATGAAAAATTAAGTAAAAAATTTATCACAAGCAAATATATAGAGGGCTATGTTATTGTCTGCTGCCTTTGTTCACCAATCAGGAGTTTGTTTAGACAACTGCAAAATTGTCCATGTAATAATAGACCTGAATATAAAAAGGGGCTAAAGGAGGTACCATTGCAGAAATCATGCTAACACCAAGTGATAGGTATCCTCACCCGATCCAGGCCATTGAGAACTGCTGGATTTAGCAGGTGGACCCAAACATAAACATGGTAGATGTTGAAAAATTCAAAGAGAAGGTATATACACACATCCGGAAGGTATATCCAAAGAAATGGCATTTGATTAGCTGGAATACAAAAACTAGTTAGGAGAAGGCATTTCTGTGTGATTGTTGGATGATTAAATGGTCCCAAGTGATGTTCATGCAATGTACAACTTCTTGAAATAAACATGCATATACATATACATTCATAAAGTCAACCCGTCAGATCCACAACACACGCACATAAAGAACAAGATTTTGCAATTTTTCTGCCATGGTCTTTTGCTACTAACCACAGGAAAAAAAAAATTAGAGAAGAAAGGAAGTGGTAGCCAACTGACTAGTATTGAGAGACTTATAAAACAATATGGACATACATCAAGAAAGACAACTTAGTGTTCAAAAATTACACTACAGTTTCAAATTTCAACTTACAAAAATGTTTGTTGATGGTCATTTTTGGTAAGAATGCCATGTCAGCATAATGAGGTGATGTGGCGGGCCACGTCATTACCTATTGGACTGCCAAGTTGGCATAAAACCGAGATTTGAGGCATTAACAACGTTTGTTAATTTGGCTGAACAGGGAATCCCTGACGAACGAATTGAGATTTTGACAACCCCATTTGATGTCTTGAACACATCGGCAAATGCCATGAGAAGAACCGAGACTGGCACTTTGCCTGAAAGAGTTAAAATAAGAGAAAGATCAAATCCTAGCACCACCTTGCAAATGTTGAGGTCCTGGCCACCCCGGCATGAGAGGACGCCTAGGCCAAATGGCGTCCACCCAGGCCAAATGGCCTCGGCGCCCGGGGGTGCCAAGGTCCCGGCACCACCTCGAAAAATGCCGAGGTCACCCCAATAGATGCCGAGGTCCCAAAATTCCCAATATTTGTATGTACAAATCCTCCGGCATGGAATGAGATGACCAAACTGAGAGTTGTACTCGATAAGACGTGACAAACTAATTGTTTAATTGTGTACGAGCTTTGCAGGAGTTCATCAGAGAGGAGATCTCCATCCCGGGCCAGAGCCCGTCACGCGGGGGAGGGGGGGGTCCAACTGTCCTTAAGGTGTGGCGGATACGAGTCTCGTCGTTGGCCAAACTGAACCTCAGCACACCAACCTACGGTTTGACAATGTCGAGCAACGACAAAGTGTTACCTCATGAGCTGCAATTAGTGAGAGATATTAAATAGTATCCATTACAATAGAAATTAATTCGACTATTATGTTTATTACTGTGGTTGTTACCATGTTAATGGCAAAGAATTAATACATTGTCATTATAATGAGAAGGATTGTGACACTTGTCACCATCCTAGAGATTTCCCTTGGCCTATATACAGCCTAGAAGGCTTAGGCTAAAGGGGAGAACAAGTGTTTGAGTGAGAATATTATAGTGATTTCTCATTGTCCTCCAGACTTGAGACTTCATTATTCGATAAACTTGAGGTAGAGAGAACAGTTGGGAAGACTTGTAAGACAACTCTTGAGGTGGCATCAGTTTGAACTAGATCGTCTCCCTTCGTCAGGTTGTAACCGCAGCCTACCTTCCACGCCTTCTCGACCCACTCCCCCATTCTCCGTTTAAGCAAACGCCTTAGGAACGGCCGTATCATAGCAGTTTAGGTCCGAACCGTATCTGACTACCCCGATCTTGAGATATGTGGGAGAACACGCGAGCATCTTTGGTTAGGTGGGATTTTGGTGAACACTATCCATGTAGGTCGAAGACGCTCGTGTGTTCTCTCACATATCTCACGGTCGGGATAGTCAGATCCGACTTAAGCCTAAACCGCTATGATACAACCGTTCCCAAGATGTTTGCTAAAACCGATAATGAGGGAGCGGGTCGAGAAGGCGTGAAATGTAGGCTACGGCTACAACCCGACAAAGGGGATGCTCAAGTCCGGACCGATGCTACCTTAAGAGTTGCCTTACAACTACAAGTCTTCCTAACTACTCTCTCTCTCTATCTCAAGTTTGTCAGAGAATCTCTGTAGCGATTTCCCAAGTCTAGAGCACAATGAGAAATTACTATAGTATTCTCACTCAAACACTTGTTCAAAAGCCTCCTAGGCTTTATATAGGCCAAGGAGAATCTCTAGGATGGTGACAAGTGTCACCATCCTTCTCATTTGTAATGGCAATGTATTAATTATCTCCCATTAACATGGTAACAACCACATTAGTAAACATAACGGTGGATGTAATGTCTATTGGGTCAATATTTAATACATCTCTCATTAATGGCAACTCGTTAATTGCAACTCATGAGGTAACACCTTGTCGTCGCTCGACATTGTCAAACCATAGGTCAGCGTACTGAGGTTCGACTCAGCCGCTGATGATACCAGTCTCTGCCACACCTTAAGGATCGCCGGAAACCCCCCAGACGGACTCTCGTCCGGGACAGAGATCTCTCCAACGAATTCTTGTAAATCTCATACACACAATTAAACAATAAGTTGGTCACATCGTGCCGAGCATGACTCTCAGTTTCGTCATCTCATTCCATGTCGGGGATTCATACATACAAATATCGGGAATTTCGAGACCTCGGCATCTGTCAGGGTGACCTCGGCATCTACAGGACCAGGACTTCAACATATGTTGTGGTGGTGCCAGCACCTTAGCACCCTCGGGCGCCAAGGCCATTTGGCCTGGGTGGCCACCCATGTCGGGTGGCCTGGACCTCGGCATTTGCCGAGGTGCTGCCAGGATTTGCTCTTTCTTATTTTAACTCTTTTGGAGTGCTTGTTCTGGTTCTTCTCATGGCGTTTGCCGACGAGTTCAGGACATCAAATGGGCTTGTCAAAGTCTCAATTCATTCACCGAGAATGCCCGGTGAACCTGGTTCGGCCAAATTAACAAAAGTTGTTAATATCTCAAATCTCGGTTTTACGCCAACTTGGCAGTCCAATAAGTAATGGCGTGGCTCAGGGCCCACCACATCACCTCATTATGCTGACATGGCATTCTTACCAAAAATGACCATTAACAATGTTATTTCATGTGACAATATATGACATTTTTGTGTTTCAGAAGGGACAATTCATTAGATAAAATACATAAAACATGAAATAATAACTAACAATGCATATTCGTCCATTCATATCTAAGCCCGTCATGCTGCGTTAAGAAATGTCTCTCTGTGTTGAACTATTATTACATATCAAGTAAGAAAAAAAAAACACTATTAATTAGTACCAAGTAAATCCATGTTATGCGAATTCTTCACTTTAGGCAACTGCTTCCAACATTTTTGTATTGCAAAACTTTTCGGAGTTCAATTCACTGTTATGATTTTGTCACATTGTTCCATTTTCGTAAATCAGGCAACATCAGAACAATAAGAAACTCGTCAGAATAGAATGACTATTTTTCTAGTATTTTAAGGAATACCAATAGAGAGGATACCTAATATGCATGCTGTTCCACTAGCAAGGGAATTAATGTCCGAAATTAGTTTTCTTACCACGTCTCATTTTCACTACTCCTCTGAAGACTTCAATATTGTTGTAGCATAGAGCTAATGTCCCGATTGCCATGATCTGGTATAAGTACCACATATAAATTCACAAACAGGTTTCTAAGAACGTCACATAACCAGAATTGATGAAATTAACATATTGGTTACTTATTGATATATCATGATATCGGAGAAAAATTAAGGAGCTTATCCTGAACACAAAGACTAAGTTCTTGTACCAAAACATTCTCACATCAAAGATCAAATAGGATATGGAATGAAAAATACCTACTGATCTCTCCAATAAGACTAAACCATCTAGATTAAGAAAAGTTAGCACATTCAACAGAGATTTGATTAACTGAAAAGCATCAGTATACAGACCAAATGAACATTCAAGTACTCGAATGGAAGGAAAACACCAAGCAGAAATCCAGGTTTCAAACACCATGGCATTTCATGTGGTGGTTGTCAATAAAAAATATTCCAATCCAAATTAGATAATGACATATAACTAAGGTAGATTATCTGCTCTGCTTCCTAGAAAGAGGTTAAACAGACTTTCCCCTGCAAATCATCCTATGTCTGAACCATCATGGACTTTATAAGAGAAGTTGAGGCTCTTACAAACTGCAAGTATTCAGCAATAATATTCACGTAGTTAGGAAATTTGGCAAGTAACATAACTTCAAGCTCATCACCTGCAAACTAGCTTGCTCATATTTATTTTTGATAAGTAATAGTGAAGTTTTAATAGGAAAATAGTTGTAATATTGATCAAAATAATAATTATTGTTTTCACAGTTTAGATTTGACAAACAACCTGAAATAACTCTTAACAAATTCATCAAATAATTAGATGCATGAACCAAAAGAACCTTTTAAAGCATTAACAATTTCTTGAATTAGCCCTCAAACCACAGAAATCAAAGGAATTAGAGGTGGATCAGATTACTAATATGCTTATGGAAAACCTTGAGAAGAGATAAACAATGATATTTGAAGCATGGAATGATTGCCCTGGATTGTCCATCAAGTGTGGAAGGTAAAAAGAGCATATCAAGCAATGCTTATGTCAAAAAGCTGGTTCGTAGATGTTTGCTGTATGGCAAGGGACATCACCAAAATGAAATGGAATATTGGATGAAGTTATTGTATGCAACTTACATGATGACATTATCTAGAGTGAGACCGTACTGCTTTATTTCTCGATTTCTAAGAAACATTTCTACAATAAGACTATTGTTCCTTTGACAGCTTTTATGCTGGCTGTAAGATTCAGAGAAGCTTTAAAATCTGTTTGCATCACATGCACATACTGGGATTTTCTGTTTCTTTGTTTTTTCTGCTATTCTAATTGATGCAATATGCAGTTTTTCCCCTTGCGGGGCTGGCTTTGGCTGGTCTGTCTGTATTTTATTTTTTCCTTTTCTTCTTATTTGAATAAAAGTCTTTTGTTAATCACCAAAAAATAAGAAAAGAAACACTACTGTGCAATAAATCTTCAGTTTCGGTGTCATTTTTCTTTTTTCTTTTTCCACTCTACTTGGCAAAAAGATAAAAAGAAACTGGCGCAAAAAACTGTAAATCAAATCAACACTAAAAGGAAATATACCGATTGAAATCAGACAACTGCATGCAGCTATGACACATTGAAATCAGACAACTGCATGCAGCTATGACACACAATTGCAAGGTTTTACCATTTACAAGGGCAATCATAAATAATCCGGGAACCAGAAGGCAGGAAATAGCATGAAATCCGTCAAACAATGTGCAAAGCATGACATCCAAGATCCAAAATTCAAGATAAGTTTAAGTTCCAGCTCTAATAGCATAAGATTTCACACCTGAGGAATTGCACAAAATCGGAATATAACAGGATCTCGCAAAGCAGACATGTACTTCAGGCAATCTTCCACATGTAATAAAGCATTGATGACCATATCATTCAAGCATTGCACTGCTTTGACTGAGTTTTCCTCATATTTCAAGTCCTGAGATGCATATTGTCAAAGGATGCCAACAAAATGGAATGAAACCAAATGTAAAACAATCAGTTAATAGATTCTTATAATATTTTTGAAGCTCAACCTTTCATTGAAGGTCAAATATTAACTTAGGCGAGCATCAAAGAAGAAATAAATTAGACAGTAGCATATGGTTAAAAGTTCCATATTGAATATTTACAGGAGACACACCTCAAGTTTGTTCACATATTTACTCCAAATTTGGCGAGGCCAAAACATGCGTGACTTTGGTATCTCATTTATATCTTCCAGATAGTCTTGAATAATATTTGTTTTCTGTGATCAGTACATTAAAAATGCAAGAACCAATCATGCCAATTAAAATTTGGATGACCCATGAGGATGATAGGTTATTGGTTGCTACATATATCTTTTCTACATATAACAATCATTACCTGAAGAAATAAACCCATTGAATTAGATAGAGATTCGGGAGCCAAATCTTCCAACCTGGAGGCATGGAAAAGCTTTGATAATCCTAATCCAACAAGTCCTGCTACATAGTGACAATATTCATCATAGTCATCAACTGTTTCTACCTGCCAAAAAAAAATTTCAGGGTCCCACTTGATAGACAAAACCTGCCTTTCTTTTCAATACCTATACAGCTATTACATTTGCAGTTTTACGGCTGAGCATTGATTCTAAGGAGACCTAACAAGCTTTGAACACTGCATTACCTATTAAACCTTTAACAAAAAGACTCGAGTGCTTTTAATCAATATACTTAAAGTAACTCTAAAAGTATAGGAGATAGTCATCCCATCACGTCTTTGGAATGTTGGTAGGACATCTCCTCGAAAGAGGATGGGGGTGAGGAGGGTGAAGGTTTGATTCCGTGACTTTCCTACGGGGGAGTGGTCGTGTGTGGAGTAGATAAAAAAAATAGAATAAAAAGAAAAGAAAAGACAAATAGGAGATAGGCCTCTCGTCTTTGGGACGTTGGTAAGACATCCCTCAAAAGAGGAAGGGGGTGGGGAGGGTCGAGGTTCAATT
>JAUPMG010204769.1:0-23540 GCA_031762675.1 Pachysandra terminalis
GTTGAAAGTCCTATAAAATAAGGGTAGGCGATGTATGGGCCTATACTGGTTAGCTGGACCCCGAGTATTGTACACTCATTAATTACAGTAGTGTTCATGATTACTGATGTGCTCATTCGTATTGTTATTCGGAGTATGAGGAACACTTAACAGATCAAGAGAACATATTCATTTCATAACTTGCATTGTATTTCCATTGAGTGAGCATGTCATGTAGTTCATGAATGTGTTGCATATCATTTCCATCTCATAATCTATCTTTATTGGTATTTCTTTAGCGCTATGATTTTTGGTTTCTACGTGTTGATATTTATTTCATGATAGGTTGTTTAGAGATTACCACTGAGCTTTCCATGCTTAACAACTTATTCATGTTGTAGGTTGAGGAGTGGACCTTGGAGGTGATCTGTTCGCTACTACTGGAGATTTGCTGTTCTTTGTTATCTTACTTTGATTTAGACCATATATATATTGATGTTATTTCATTTGGGATATGTAATTGGATATTGTTACTCTAGAGGCCCAGCTGAGTGCCTTAGTTTATGATGTTTGTTGTTACTTTGTTTTATTTCTTTTGTGCTTCCACTACTCTGATGGTGAATGGATATTTATATTTTGATTCATATTTATTTATATCTTGTGGTAATGATGTGCTGATCCGCGGTATAGAGATAGATCCCGAAGGTCGCACCTCATGATCCGTGCCATCCCACCTAGGGATCTGAGTCACTGGATTCGGGGCGTGACAGTTAGTTTGGGTTGTAGTGGAATGAAGAATTTTTGGTTCAGTCTCATTATTTTTATTATGGATTGTAGACTCTGCTGAAGTCATAGATTTGATGTAATTGGTTTTAGTTCCCTTCCGCACTCTGATGGTTTAATAAGAGTAGTTATTATTACTTTTATTATTGGTGTGATCCACATTCCACGGTTGGAACCTGAAGGTCTCACCTTGAGATCCGTGCCTCTCACATAGGGAGTTGTGCCACGGGATCCGGGGTGTGACAAAATAGTATTAGAGCTCTGGGTTAGATGACATAGGGAGAATAGAACATAGATATGAACATTAAGATTCACATGGGTGTAATTGTGTGTTGTGTGCATAACATGACTTGTGTGATTACTTGTTATGATTGCCGTAAGTTAGGGATCTAGAGACTCTCAAATTTGGTGAGACCTAGGAAGGAACATAGAGACATGTAAACCTAAGAATCACTTGAAGCTTTGTGGTGTGTATAACATGACTTGTTTGTTGAATCTCGTGAATAATATGACTGTTTCTATGTTGTATGCTTGAATTTTTATTAAGTTAAAAATATCATAACCGAGCATAATTAACTGTAGTAATGGGTATTCTAGAAATCTAGAATGATTAATTTCGGGGACGAAATTTCCTAAAGGGGGGAAGACTGTAATGACCCTAAACTGGAAATAAAAGTGATAATTAATTTGGGATTAATTGAAAGAGTTAAATAATTAAAAAAGGGTTTTATAAGAATTATTGGTAATTTTTCCTGTAATTATTGGTGTTAATTATAAAGCTTATTAGAGCATTGGGTGATTCTTAAATGGAAATATATGATTTAGGGCTTAAAGTGTAATTAGAATAAACTCTAAAGGAAGTATCACTAATTTATAGTGTATTTCAAAACTTGAACGAATTGGGTTACGTGGGTGTTGTGGGTTGGTAAAGCGAGAGAAGGAAGGAAACCTCCTTATCCCTCTTCCTCACATTCCTTCTTAGTTGAGAATTGGTTGGATTTCTATAAAAGAATAAGACTAGAATAGAGATTAGAGAAGAGAAAACAAAACCCTAGCTGTCACCTTGCTTTGGAGAAAAATAAAAGGAAGAGGAAAAGAGGAAGAAAGGAAGGAGAGAAAGGAAAAGGAAGCGTTTACTAATCGAATATCTAAACCGTTACAAGAAGTATCTTTTCTGTAGAGTTCTCTTGGAAGATTGTGATCGTCTTTTGACTTGAATGCATGAATCTATAACTCATGTGTATGATTGCCGAAAGCATGATTTTATTGTTTGAGTTTGATGATTAAATATTTTATTGGGTTGTTTTTATTTGATTGTGAATTTAATGGTGTTTATTCTTGTCCTTATATGATTCTGGATTGATTTATGTGAGATCGGGTGATAGAAAATATATGTGACGTTACATGTATGTTATTCCTTTGATTTGGTTAAATGATGATCTAATATGTTTTGATTCAATTTAGTAATGATTTTTTAATAGTTTGTATTTATTCTAAATGATTCGGATTGAATTAGATTGAAGGTTGTCAAATTTGGAGCTTTCGGGACTAATTTGGGATTCAGTTCCGTGACCCGTCGGCAGGCTCCGGTACGCCAGCCAACCTACCGACAGGGGCTAAAATGCACAGTGGGAGGTCCGTCGGTAGGTACCGGTACACCGACCAACCTGCCGATAGGGAACTATTTTTTGGGTTTTTGACCCTATTGTTTAGTGATTGGTACACGGGCCCTTGGTAGAGTTATATTAAGATAAATTTGAGATTCCTTGGTGTATTTGATGTTAGTTGATTTATATTATATACTTATGATTTATCATGTATTGGCACTTGTGGAAAGGAAACTCGTGATGACATCTGGCGGAATAGTCGTGTGTATGGGCGCACAGATAGCTTCTAAGGGTGTTATCACCGAATATTCTACTGGCTCTTGACTAGGATACTTATGAGGGTTCCTGATAGATTATCCGCGTGTATAGGCACGCGGATAGTTTCTAATGGGGATCATCATTGGAATCTTAATGTGATGATTGCATGCATACTAGGGTGATGTGAAATGTTAAGTATGGGAGGTGAAACCATAAGGTTCCTAACGAGGATTCCTATGTGTTATGGTGACTGGTCCTAGAGAGACCCATCCATGCATTATGTATGCAAAAGGAACAAATCGAGAAATAGCTACATGAATTGAGCCTGGTAGGTTGAAAATCCTACAAAACCGGGATGTACACGTGGGATATAAGAGAGTAGTATTCAGTTAGAATAAAAATGAATACCCTGTAATTGTTATTACTTAATAAGAGAGTGTCATCCAGTTATAGTAAAATGGATGCCAAGGTAACTTGGAACCAATTGATCACCGGGCTTGGAAGTTCATTAGTTTGCATTCATGCTTTGGGTGTTGCATCACTTGTATTAATCATTATAGTGCATTAGCATTCACTCATCCCATCTTTCACTGCGATTTACTATCTTTTTGTGCTTGTTGTTTTCATTATTCATAGATGATGTATGATTATAGTTCTCTCATTTTTACTTGTGTCATATGATTGTTGTATTTGGATTTTGGACTAACGATGTTCCATAAGGATGGATGACAGTTATGACTTTTACTGGGCATTCTAAGTTCACACAACATTTCATGTTGTAGGCTAGCGGATAGCATGGATGTGGTTGATGAGATGTCCATATCGTAGATTTTAGAAAGATTGAGTTAGTTTGTTTGATGGTTTAGTTTGGGTTGTAGTGGAATGAAGAATTGTTGATCAGTCTTACTATTTTTATTATGGATTGTAGACTCTTCTGAAGCCATAGATTTGATGTAATTGGTTTTAGTTCGCTTTCACACTCTAATGGTTTAATAAGAGTAGTTATTATTACTTTTATTATTTGTGTGATCCGTGTTCCACGGTTGGAACCCGAAGGTCTCACCTTCAGATCTGTGCCGCCCACATAGGGATTCGTGCCATGGGATCTGGGGTCTGATAACACGTTTTTGTGTGCAACTCTGTGTCTGATGTAATGACAGCGAATGTCGATGTGTTTCATCCTGCCATGGTATTTGGGGTCTTTGGCATAGGCCAACGATGCCATGCTATCACTATATATGGTGATCGTCCACACACCTGATCGAAAGATTCCAAGATCCTATAAGAATCGCCTCAAACATACGGCCTCCTGCACGGCTGCACAACAAGTTATGTACTCTGACACCATAGTGGACAACGCGATGCAGACTTGCTTCTTTATACTCCAAGAGATGTCTTTGCAACCTAGCGAGAATGTGTATAATGTCAACTCTCGACCATATAGATCACCTATCCAGACGGCATCACATTGGCCTCATAGCTACAAAATCTGCTTCCTAAAAGAAAAGCATGTAATCTGTTGTCCAACGTAGGTATCGAAGAATACGTTTCACTACCTTCCAATGAGTCTTTCCTAGGTTACTCTGGTAACGGCTGACTAAGCCAACCTTAAAATTAATATCAGGTCGTGTACACATCATAGCGTACATCAAACTACCTATAGCATTAGCATAGAAAACATAAGCCAATTATTCCTTCTCTTCCTCTATCTTTGGGCAAAGAATAAGATGTAATGAAGCACCCTTCTCAACAGGAGTGTCAATGGGTTTAACATCGTGCATTTTGAAACGTTCAAGTAACTTCCTTATGTAAGTCTCCTGAGACAAACAAAGAAGCCTTTTAGCGTGATTCCTGTGAATCTTAACACTTCATCTCAAAACTGAAGGAAATCCACTCTTTAGTAGAGACAATCGTCTCCTTGTCATTCCCTGTTATCAATATGTCTTCAACATATAGTGACAAGATAAGGAAGTTCCTACGATGGTGTCTAACATACACACAGTGATCTTTCTCGATCATCTTGAAGCCAAACTCTATAATGACTCGATGGAATCAAAGATACTACTACCTTGAAGACTGTTTCAGGCCGTATAAGGAGCGTTTGAGCTTGCAAACACTGCGTTCATGCCCCTCGGCCACAAAACTCTCTAGATGATCCATATAAATCTCCTCATCCAGTTCTCCATTGTGAAATGCAATTTTAACATCCATCTAGTAGAGTTCCAAATCAAAGTATGCGATATAGCTAGAATGAGACGAATGGAGGAAAATCTCATCAATGATTTCAAATTGAGCCATAATAAACCAACCTAATTAAGCATGAATCACATCAAGTATGAAATCTCAAATTGAACCATATAAATCACACATCAAATCAAATAGAAAATAAATGAACCTAAAGAATCCTAGAAAAAACAATTCTCAATTGGCCAAACAAAATTGAACCTCGGTTCAAACTTGCAACTCCCCAGTGAAGTCGTCAGCTGTGATCACCCCCGGGTCGGGTGGACCTTAGGTAGATCGGGTTAAATGAAGTCTTCACCATACATTGCATTAAAGGTGTGGATGATCAACTATGGGTTTTATCAATTGATTCTTAAATATGCTGAAATTTTGGAATTTAGGGTGGTCTAACCAGAAATTAAGTAAGGGGGCTCATGTGGGAGAGTGGGAAGGTGTTAGGCACCCACTCTCTCCCGGTTCAAGGTTATTCGGCCAATTATACAAATATAAAAATAATCTAAAATTGAGAAAAAAATCTAAAAAATCCCTAGAAAGAATTTAAAAGAATAAAATTGTTAAAATTATTCTAAAAATTATTCAAAAGTCCCTAAACCCTAAATGCATTAGAAAAACCCTAAAAATGAAAAACAAAATGTATCTAAGCTAATTAACATGCTAAAAGTTTCTAAACATATCTAATATACAAAATAACTACATAAACCTAGAATACCCTAGTCTAACAAAACCCTAAATAGCTTAAAACCTTAAGTGACCTAAAAGTGACTAAAATAATAGAGGATAACTAAAATAATAAAATAAAAAAGGAAACATCTCAAAATCAATATTTCACCTCTAAACCTAAGCTAAAAAAAAAAACTAGAAACATTGACTAAACTAAAGAGGACATTGAATCAAATCTGAAAATATACTTCTAACCTAAATTAACATCTAAAAATTTAAACTAATCGATCTATTTTGAATCTTTAAACTAAAAATTTAACCTAATCCGAGGATGGTGTCGCCGTCGGATGGGGTACCGGAGATTAAATGAAGGTGGAGTAAATATTAGGGTTTTGGCTTCTCGTCAACTATGAAGAGAATAGAGTTTTCTCAATGCAAAAATGAAGAGCCCCTTAAAGTTTTGAAGCTCCTTGGCTTTTATAACCAGGAGGGATATTGAAAATGATAAGTTTTCTCTTGGGTTAAAATTAAATAAAACAAGTTTTTAAAGAATAGAAGGTTGGGGTCTTTTTGTAATATTAAAACATTTTGGAAATTTTGCTGAAAAGGTTTCAAAGGTCTCTCTCATTGAGTTAGAGTTCTCTTTTCGGTGGTTAACAGATATTTATGCGCACGTGTGACGAGATTCCTCACCCCACGCGCTTGAAAGTCTCGAACAATACGCCACATCACTCAGAATTGGCATGTGTCAAATATTTTGTGCAAAAATTTTCAAAATGACCCATTGACCTTTAAAATTGAAAACTTTGTGAATTCATAGTTGTTTTGAAGATTTTGGTATGTAAAAATGAAATCTGAAACCGAAATCTTATTTTGGACTCCAAGAATTGCCAGTTTTGACCAAAAGGGTACCATGGGTAAAATTATCATGTTTCTCGATAATCTTGAATCTAGTCGATATTATACTTGTCGGAAATCAATTTCAGTCTAGATTTTGAATTTAAGGTCCAAATTAGACTTTCGGTAAAATACAAAATAGATGGCGCTTCTAAGGGCTTTTTGGTCATTTTTTTTGGATTTTAGAGATTTTCGAGGAATTAGAGCAATGGTAGAGGTGGGATTTAGAGGATGATTAGGAGTTGTCGATTCCCAAGTCAAGCCTTCAAGGAGCTACAAAATAGAAGAAATTGTACATTGGTGCAAATTGGGGTGTCTACACATACATTGTAGACTACCCAAGTGATGAGGACAGTGATGGCAGAGGTCTTCGAGGTACATCATGAGGTGCAAGAGGCACCTGAGAAATTTGAGGACGGTGAGTCAGTTTTCAAAATTCTTGAAGAAGTGAATCTAGGAGGATTCTGTGAAGAAAACATATCCACGTTTGTCAATGCAAGCCTGTCTCATGAGGAGAAGGCTGATCTTGTAATTCTTCTGAAAGAATATAAGGATGTCTTTGCTTTGTGCTGTGATGATATGTGTAGTTTGAGTCCTCACTAAGTCACACACAGGCTTCACTTATCTGCTACCACTAAAATTGTCAAGCAATCAGCTTGAATCTTCAAGCCTGAGATTGAATTGTAGATCAAGGCTAAGATAGAGAAGCTTCTTTGAACCGGTTTCATCAACCCATCCAACATTCAACCTAGCTTCCGAGTATTGCGCCTATGAAGAAGAAGAATGGGAAATTCCGATGATGCGTTGAATTTCGAGACCTCAACAAATCTTGCCCCAAAGATGAATTCCCTTTGCCAAACATAGACCTCCTCATTGATGCCACTGCTGGGCATGCAATGTTCTCTTTCATGGACAGTTTTAGTGGCTATAATGAGATTTGAATGCATAGCATGGATGCTCAACACACTACCTTTCGAGCCCCCTTGGGTAATTTTTATTATACAGTCATACCTTTCGATCTGAAGAATGTCGGTGCTACTTATCAGCGAGCATGTTATGACTATCATATTTCATGATATGATCCAAAATGAAGTTGAAGACTTTGTGGATGATATTGTGGTGAAGTCAAAGGAGCTCTATCATCACCTTGAAATCTTGAGAAGATTATTCGAGCGCTACAGAGACTACAATCTAAAGATGAATCTAGCCAAGGGTGCCTTCGGAGTCGCTGCTGGTAAGTTCCTTGGTTTTGTTGTCCACAAGTAAGGGATTGATCTGGACCCAAACGAGTCAAATGAAATTCTTGATATGGCTCCACCTTTGAATCAGAAACAGCTTAAGTCTTTCCTTGGACGAGTATCTTGTATTCGAAGGTTCATTCCTAGCCTCTCAGCTTATATTTTTCCTCTTTCCTAACTTTACTTCGAAAGGGTGCTACATTAGTTTGGTCCTTGGACTGCCAGCAAGCCTTCGAAAGTATTAAAGATGTCCTAAAGAAACCACACACCAAGGTTGCATCAGTGCCAGAGAAGCCTCTTCGAATGTACCTAGCTACCTCAGAGGATGCCATTGGAGGATCGCTCGCTCAAGAAAATGATCAAGGATGTGAAAAGCTTGTCTATTACATCAGTGAAAAGCTTGTCTATTACATCAGTAGAGTCTTGCGCAGAGAAGAGTTGACATATCTTCAAGTAGACAATTTCTTTCTTGCTCTTGCTCACATAACTCGAAAGCTGTGTGGCATTATCTTTTGGCATGTCCTACGCTTTTGATTACTAGAGAAAATCCCATCAAATATCTTTTGTCACGATCTATGCTGATTGGGAGGTATTCTAAGTGGTTGTTGTAACTATCAGAATTCGATATCTCTTGTGAATGACCTTGAAGCATTAAGGGTCAAGAAGTAGCTGATCTTCTTGCTGCCTTCTCGAAGGTCCAAGAAGAAGAATTGCCTAAATTCGAGATTGCCTTTGTGCAAGATCAAGAATGGCAAATGAAATTTGATGGGTCAACCAACTCTAATGGAGGTGGAGCCGACATCAAATTCACATCTAACGATGGATAGCACTTATATTTTTTCTTTGGATTGGATTTTTTGTGCTAGAACAACAGAGTTGAGTATGAAGCTCTTCTTATTGGGATGATCTTAGCCAAGCAGATGAGCATGGAAAGACTAAGAGTCTCCGGAGACTCGAAAGTCATTATCTCCCAAATCAATGAGAACTTCGTAGTCAAGAAACAGGAATTAGTATTGTACCGCACAACGATTCGAGCCTTAACGAGCAAGTTTACTGAGTGTATTCTACCATACAACCCAAGAGCGAAGAACCACCAAGCAAATATCTTGGCCAATCTTGGGAGCAAACTCTGCATGAATGAGGATTCACAATACATTGAAGTTATTCAAAAGGTTATGCCTGCTACTCTAGACCCTTGAGGTCGAGCAGGAATACATCCCTTCATCAGATTGGAGGCATCCTATTTTATATCAACTTCGACATCCCACTTTGCCCCTCGGACTTTCTATCCAACATTCCAAAGGTTTGAGGTATATTGGCCTACCATGTCCCTCGACTCTGCGAAGTTACAAAGGGATTTTGTCAGTTGCTAGAATCTTCCTGATGCCATGGAAGCCTGCCCTGTGTTTGTAGAGGAGGACGATTAAAGGCAGCCTTTTATTCAGTTCCTACGAGATGGGTTCCTACCTGAAAATGCATTCGAGGCCGATCGAATTTGAAGGAGGTCTGCCTGCTTCCGCTTTCAAGATTGTGACTTATTTCGAGTGAGCTTCGATGACTGCTTACTCAAATGTGTTAACCCTCAAGACGCTACGGTTGTACTTCGAGAGGTACATTTCATTTCTTGCAGAGCTCACCAAGGGAAGTAGAAGTTGTTTGAACAACTCTGCACCATTGGTTGTTATTGTCCTTCTTTGAAAGAGGAGACATTCGAATACACCAAGAAGTTTTCAAGATGTTAACTCCAAGGAAATATCCTACAATGGCATCCCCGAAGTATGTTGTCTGTTATTACTCCTTGACCTTTCCATATTTGGGGGACTAGATTCGATTGGTCCAATCATCCCGAAGTAGGAGAGGGCATACTTGGATCCTAGTGGCCACTAAGTATTTTATCAAGTGGGTGGAAGTTGTTGCCCTTTGAAGAACGACTGGGGTTGTTGTTCCCTAGTTTATCAAGGAGAATATCATCGTTCGGTTTGGTGTGCCTCGAAGGATCATTACTGATAATGGTTTCTCATTAATAAATAGACCAATTCGAGAGTTGCTTGCGAGATTCATTATTATCCATAGCAATTCAAATCATTATTATCAGCAAGGCAACGTGCAAGAGGAAGCTACAAACAAAACTTTGATCGGACTATTGAGCAAGATGACCTTCAACTATCCTACTTAATGGCATGAACATTTTCCTAATGTGCTTTTGGCTTACAAGGTGTCAAAGCATCGAGCTACTAAGGCTACCCCTTTTTCTCTAGTATGTGGAATAGATGCAATCTTACTAGTCGATTTACAAGTCACCTCAGCTCGAGTGTTGCAAGCTACTGAGGTTGATCAAGATTCTCATGACTTGGTCACAATTTGAATGTATCAGTTGGATGACTTAGATGAAAAGAGACAGCAAGCTTTGATAAACAACCTACAATATCATCAAGTGATCTCGAAAGGCTACCAAAAGAAGGTATCCCCTCGAGATTTTCAAGTTGGAGACTTAGTCTTGCGAGTTTCATGGTATGAGCGGTGCAACACCATCAAGCCTAAGTTTTCACCTTGATGGGATGGAACCTTTGAGGTATTAGAAGCCTATCCTTCTGGTTATTACAAAATTTCTCCCCTTGAGGATAATGTTCGAGAGGAATTAGTAAATGGAAAATGGTTGAAGCATTATTATTTTTTATCAAAATTGATTGCAAATAAGTTATGAACAAATTTCATTCATTTCAACCTTGGAATACATTTTGGAAGTAAATTTAAAGGTACAGATATATTTGAGACTTCAGCTAGCAGCTTCTCCCCCTCTTCCACTTCTATTTTAAATGACAGCGCAAGCTGCTCGAGCTCACTAGGTTCTCCTTCCTTCTCCTCAAGAGACTTCTCAAGGTTGCTATTTCCCGCTTCTTCTCCTCTCCCACTCTTGTGAGATGTTGACGAGAGAGTCTCGAGTCTGACTTATCTGACTCTCGAGCTTGATTTTGTTCTGAATACAAGAAAGAGTCTTCTCTAACTTCGAAAGGTGGACTCTTAGCCATTCAGCTTTGAATAAAGACCTCTCTATGCTCGAGATAATCACTCTCCAACCTTCAAGATAACCTTCAAGATCTTCAGCAAACTGTGAGTTAAAAGTTTTCTTTGAGATATAGTCCAGAAGAGTGCATAATTCTAGATATCCCCCACTCCTCGTCCAAGCAAAAGGAAGTTGGGTTTTATCAGAAATATCTCCATGCACCTCAAAGATGACTTCCATCCATTATACCAGATGGTCCGGGATCATGTACTCTTTGAATAGCACCATCTGGAGAGCAGACATTGCTGACGTCTTCCTCTTCCTTAGTCTTAATTACCCAATTGAAGCTGAAGGAGATGCCGAAGAAGGTCCTGTAGTTGCTACATATTCAATGGTGATGACTGTTGAATCTGTAATAATAGCCCGTGGAGGAGAAATCTCTATCATTCCTGAGCTTTGTAGTAGCAAGGAAATCCACTATGATTGGCCAAGAGGTTAGGGTAGTGACCTGAGGACTAGAAGTCTCTGGAGAAGAGGGTATCTCCATGCTTTCTACTTGCTCTTTCCCACTTGTGATTGGAAGAGTAAACTCTGAAAGGGAAGTCTATGTCATTGAATTAAGTGAGGTAATAACCTCCATAATCACCTCTGAGACTTCGAGTAAGGGGTGATAACTGCCATTGTCACCTCAGAATGTGGCACGCTCGAAGTAGGAATCTCTGAAGAGGGAGGTGCGAAGGCATCTACAACTGATTATGTCGAAGACAGAGCATTCAAATTTGGTAGCGCTTCGACACTCGAGGTCGATCCAGGAAGAGAACTCTTAGTAGATACTGGAGGAGACAAATCGAGTGTGGTTGAACTCACAGCAACTGTCGCTTCAGATGTGGATACTTCAACATGGGCAATAGATACTTCGACTCTCGGAACCACTTTGAGTGAAGGAGTTGTCTCACTCGAGGTTTGTTCCTCCTTCTAAGTACATCCTGAGTGTCCTTCCTACCTACTTTCCTTCTCTGCAGCGTCATCAGCTCGATAAATAGCGAGCTCGTTTATTAATGCATCAAAAGATATATTTTTGACCGAAGGAAACCCAGTCCAGTCAATCCCCATATAGCCCTCTGTGTCTCAAAAACCTTCTCAATAGGTCGCTAATTGTGCTTCATCATACCAGGGTATTGTGCATTAAATTGTTCCTTGGGGATCTCCAGGAGATCCTTTGATAGTTGCTACGAATTGCATAAATCAAATCATAAGGAAAAGAGGAGGAAAAATAAGAAAACAACTTGCCTAAAATAAAATTCTTACCACTGTTAGCAGGTTTCTTTGAGTCTTGATGCCTGCTACATCACTTATTGAGAGGAGAGGAGTTGGTCGAGCCAGCTCCACTACAGGTTTCTTGTCCCTCATTCTCATCTCATCAATATCGGTTTGGGCAAGAAGAGGCAAAATTAGAATTTGAAACTATCTGAGTCAAGGAGTAAATAGGTCTCACTAGATGGGGGATCTGTACATGAGGTGCCTTTTCCTTGAGGCATTATAAAGGAGAGTGGAACTGTATCATCATTTCTACTACTCCTGTTACTCCCACCGCTCTACTGAAAAATGTCTTGATTAGTGACAGAAGAATCTGATATGATAAAAGGAATTCAATGAGTAATCATAAATGTTTCACTTACTATTTGAGGTGGAACAATTGTATCCTTCGAGGCTTGATTTCTCGAATTCCTACTACTTGGTGCTCGAAGTTTTGCTGCCCGGAGCCTTGCTGCTCAAGGTCTTGCTACCAAGAACCTTGGAGCTCAAGTTCTTACTGCTCAGAGCATTACTGCTCGAGCCTTTTCCTTTATAGGGTGATGGGGCGTTGGCTTTCTCTATATCTTCCTCAGCAAGTCTGACAGAGCCGAGCACTTTGAATACTCAAGCCAAAGCGTCCGGATAGTATGCGTAAGGAGTAGGCTTTGTAATTCCCCTTAAGGTTACACAAGACTTGCCGACCAATTTAAGTCTCAAGTCTCACGGGAGGATGATTTTCTCAATGTCCTTAGCCTCGCTCCGCACAAACTGGTCGAGCTCCACTAGCTGCCTTTTTCCAGAATTCCAATCAGTATTTTGACGATCCACCTTTCCTCATTGAAACATCCATGGTCACATCATCAAAGTCCTAGGAGCACTGCAAGGCGTCCTACACATAGTATCTTCTCCCTGCATCTTGAGGAGCAGGAACTTCCGTCAGGTTAGTCTCAGGACCATCTGATCCATACCGAACTATCTCATCACCCTACCCAGAATGTGACCATAGTGCACGACCACTAGAATATCCTGGGATGGTCAAGTTTCGATTCTTTCCAAACCGCCCAGCTGGGTTTTTTTCTTACTTGTTTTATATTTCCAATAAAACCCCAAAGTAATTACATAAAAAACCTTTTTTTCATTTCGAAAATGCCAGAACGACCTCTCTGGATCCTTCTAAACTTTTCCCCATCTCTTCTCATCAGCTCTCTTCCTCCTCTTAAGAGCTCTCACCCTCACCCTAAAAAAGAAACGGAATCTCAAGGGAAGAAAAAAACACGAAAACCCTAAACCCTCTCCATCTTCTTTCGATTCGAATCCGAAGACGTCGCTGGCGGTGACATCTTGACGACGATATCACAATCTCCGGCGGAGACCCGAGCAACCTCGGATTCGCATGAGATACCCTATCTCTCGGCTCCTTCTCCAAACCAAGAAAAATCTCTGTTGATTCCATTCTTCTCATCTTCCACGGCGGCGATTTCCGGCGAGCCACCCCCAATCCAGTAATCCCTCCCTTAATCTTCATATTCCATCTTCTTCTTTTTTCTTCATCCAACCTCCATTCCAATGACCATCTGTACCGCCTAGAACCAGCAGCTCCCTGCCTCTGTTTCCCTCTTTGCTGCTGTGCGCAGCTTGCCTGTTCTTCAACCTCCAATCAAACCCAAACCCGACTCTTTCTTAATCCTTCGCAGCTCCGACGAAGCACCACCGTCCTCCATTCACACTCTCCAATCAACCCAAAAACCAGCACCGTCCTCCACCTGAAACCTCACTCTATTTTCACCCGTCCAAACTCCGTTTCAGCCACCTCCAACAAACAAGAAAACCTCTCATCTCCCTCACATCTCTCATCAGTCCCTGTTTCCTCTCTCAATCCTCACCGAACCAAACCATCACTCTCTCTTTCTTTTCAACCTCACTCTCTCTAACCTCTGCCTTCACAAATTCTAAACCCCTGCTGTCCATCTCTCTTTCCTCTTAATTTCCTTCTATATTCAAGCATTCGGGGATTGTCGTTTCTCAATCGAGTCCAATGGGTCTCAAGGCAAAAGACTGTTAGATTGGCTCAGGAGCTGTTACAAGTATATTTTCTTGTTAAATTTAATTTCAAATGCTTTATCATATCCGTTTACTCCATTTCAATGCTGACATATACATGTCCGGGTTAGAGTTGATTATTGCACTTTATTTGATTAAATATATTCATGTTGATTTAGGAAATCTCCTTGTGAATGGATCATTCAAATTTCTGAATGGGTTTGGTATGTTATTGATAACTGAATTAATTTTCTCCCTATTTTAATTGAACCTCAATTTTTTAATGTTTATGAAGTTCTAATTTACTTATGTTTTAGCATTTTATTACTTTAGGTTATTTTAAGACTTTAATCCATTTAGGTGCTTTTATTTCATTTTTAGGATTTCCTAATTGTAAAATTAGTCTACCCTTTGTTTTTTAAAGCAATTTTAGCAATATTCTAGATTTTTATTAATTTTGATTTATTTTTAGATTTGATCTAAATTGGCCAAACATTCTTGAACTGGGTAACCGGTTAAACCGGGAGAGAACGGGTGCCTAACACCTTCCTGATCTCTCAAATAACCCCCTTACTCGAATCTGGTTAGATTGTACCAATTTCACAATCTTGGCTCAATTTTGAAATCAATCGAGTGACCATTCACACCCGAACTCAATGGATGGGGGCGACTCCATTTCCACCCGATCGACTTAGGGTCCGCCCGACTCAGGGGTGATCATAGCTGGCGACTCTGCTGGGGAGTTGCGGGTTTGAGCCGCGGTTCAATTTTGTTTGGCCAATTTAGTTTTTTTTTTAATGTTTTTTTTGTTTTATCGATTTTATTTGGTTTCATTTGTGCTCTCTTGTGGTCTGATTGACTTGGCATGATTGTTGGTTCAATTGCATATATTTGCCTGGTTTAATTGAGCTTATTTGGTTTGATTTTATTCGGTTCAATTTGAATTCTTATGTGGTTCATTTCATTTCATTCATTTGGTTCAGTTTATCTTGTTATTGTAGTTTAATTGAATGGTTTGATTTAATTTTATTGAAATATGTGGTTTGATCATGCGTCATGGCTTGAATTGATTGTCATGAACCACACACTCACTCATAGCCCAATTGCATAAGCCACCCTCTCAACCCATTACAATTAAACTCGGGTATGTGTATAGTCAGCGCACCAGGGTCGCTACCTTGGGAAGCGAGGCTGATAGTACCCACTCTAGCCACAAATCCTCCCACTGGGAGGAGGCTAGAGAGCCTTCGAATCACCTATTTGAGCTGCATTTTAGATGAATGAATGGTTAAGCCACATCAAGCCAATTTAATCTTGTCATGCATTTGAGTCCATTTTTGGCTAGGCCCATGGCCTATGTCCAACGTTTGAGTTATCCTTAGATTGGGCCTTTCATTGGGCCCATTAGGTAAGCCTACCCAATGGTCTTGGGTCCATGACCCAAGCCCCTTCTCATGCATCAAGAGTCCATTTTCATGGGTCTCTGACCCATATGCATTAGGATGGGTGCCCGCCCATTTCTATTTTGCAAGTATGTCTCATCATGGGCCCATTTAGGCCCATGCATCCAAATCAAGACCCAAATCCATATCCAAATTCAAGAGAAGATCAAGATCCAGAAGAAGGTCTAGATCCAGTCGAAGATCCATGGAGTCGAAGACAGGAGCTTAGGCTATGATTTTTTCTTCGGCCCAAGAAGGCCCATTTGTAAACTTTTTCTTTTATCCATTTGGCCCATGAAGGCAACCTTATAATTCTTTGGCCCAAGTGGCACCTCTTTGTGATAGTACATGATGGTTTGACATTTGATTTAAATCTTAGTATTGTTTGTATACTAACCAGGGCACCCTTGGAAGTTTGGGTCAATCTGTTTATATGTCTAGAGCCATACCCACATGGGTATACCCCTTAGGACTCATGCATTTGCCTTGTTTTAACATGACTATCCAATTGTCAGAAAAGGCCTAATGGCCCAAATCCACGTGAACCCACTTAGGTTGGGTAGGCCAAGTAAGGTTAATACGGACCAAGGCCCGACCCGTAGGCGCATGTTTAGATTTTCAAAATCAATTGAAGCCCATGGATCAATTAGGCCCTTATTGCAAATGTATATGCATCAATCATATCATGCAATCAATTTCCATTCAAACATGCCCATCATGCACATCACATATGCCAAGACCATGAATGAGTTGGATTTAAACTCTCATGAAGACCATCATGCCTTAACCTTATGTGGGTTTAGTTTTACTAGACCCACTTGCATTCAATCCATTCCAAATAAATTTTAATTTCATAATCAATCATGTGAAAGGAACCAAATCTAGCCTTAATCAATAAGGCTATATATCTTTTGTTAAAAAGAATTCAAATCCATTTTATACAACCCTTCAATGGGCCTGTTCAATTTTGGCCTTTTTCACAAGGAAGTTTATGAAATTTTCATTCATTTAGATTGGGTTGGGTAGAATCTTACCTAAATCAACTTGCTAACCCTCTTTTCACACATCAAGAAACCTTGTTCATATGAGTTAGGTTTTACACTCTGGCATTTCTACACTCATACATCATCATACATCATGACATGCACATTGCAAAAGATCAATCATGGCATCATCAATCATCATTTTCATATCATTTCATTTAATTGGTTTCACATCAATAACAAAATGCCACTTCTTTGTTTCAAAAAAAAAAATTAAAAATTAAATTTTCTCAATATTTTCAAATCAAATCTCTAATCTTTTGCATCCATGTCAAGATGTCATTCATTTGTGCTGGTCAATCTCATTCACTCATTCTGATCTGGTTATATAGGACCATGATTTTCATGCAATTACCTTGTTAAGGTCCATCATTTCACTTTTTCAAATCGAACCAATCGGATATAGCCAAATGTCACACTTAATTGCTTTGCCTCGATTAGATTGGGTCGAACATCGATTCATTTTTTTTTGGCCTATATAAATAGGACCAAAAACTCAACCTTGTTTTGGTCCATTTAGATTAGACCAACATATCTTTCATGTTTTGGTTCAGTTACGTAAGGCCAAATATTCTACCTTAGTTATTTTGGTCTGGTAACATGGGACCAAACATTTATCATGCGTCTTTGTTTGGTTAAATGGAGCCAAAGGCCTCATTTTGTGCTTCTGTCTGGTTATACAGGGCCAAGTACTTTCATTCTCTCACATTGGCCTGGTTAGATAGGGCCAAAAACCTCAATTGTTTTGACCTGGTTATATAAGGTCAGAACATTTGAGTTTTTCACATTGGCCTGGTTAGATAAGGTCAAGATCCTCATTTGTTTTGACCTGGTTATAGAGGGTCAGAATAACTGCGTTTTTCTTTCACATTTTCCTAGTTAGATAGGACCAAGAACCTCAATTGTTTTGACCTGGTTATATAGGGTCAGAACATTTGAGTTTTTCACATTGGCCTGGTTAGATAGGTTCAAGATCCTCAGTTGTTTTGACCTGGTTATATGGGGTCAGAATATCTGAGTTTTGCTTTCCCATTGGCCTGGTTAGATAGGACTAAGAACCTCAATTGTTTTGACCTGGTTATATAAGGTCAGAACATTTGAGTTTTTCACATTAGCCTGGTTAGATAGGATCAAGATCCTCAGTTGTTTTGTGTAACAACCTAAATAATTCATAAAAAAATAATAACTGAGAATCTTAGGGTAAATAGTAATTTATTTAGATTGATAAGTTAATTTCATTTAGTAATTTAGTTTAGATCACTTAACATGCTTAATCACACAAAAATACACTAGAAATCCCTAGATCATTAAAACTGATTAGTTTAGCTTGATAGACTTAGGGGCACTGTTAATCAGATAGCTTAAGTTAGTAATTCAAAAGGAATAAAATAATGTAGCAACTTTACACTTCATAATTGTGCATGTTTATTTTTTATATCATATGTTGAATATTTCTCTTCGTTGGATCGTCGATCGGATTAGATCCGACAGTGCGATCGTGTATATCATATATCTTAGCTTTGGTGCTACACACCATGGCATAGCTCTTTATTGTTTGATCTTGTGTTTGGTTCATGATGGTGATGTGTGGCTTAGATTTAAGCTAGTCTTGTTTGTCTTTAGTGGGTGGTGAGGTGTAAGGTTAGGATTAAAGTGGGTGTATTTGGATGGCTAGGATGTGATTAGTGAGTTGTAGGGTTGAGTTTGAAGTTAGTGAGATTGGAAGGCTAGGATTGAGTCATGTGTTAGGGTTGGTTTGAGAAGAGAAAAGAGAATCTCATAATCTCTTTAGGGTTTTGTTAGTTTTGGGATTAGGGTTTTGGCTTGAAGCTTGGAGGAGGAGAAAAAGGATTAGTTGCTTTACTAGGGTCTTCTTTGGATTTGTTGCATGCTTATGGAGGTAAGTGGATATCTTCATGATAATAAATAGATTTCTTAGATTTTAGGCATTTCCTTTACTTTCATGTTCATAACATTTTTTTGAAAGAAATCAAATGTTTAGATGATGATTTAGAGTTCATTCTCATATTTAGAAGAATTTAAATGCTTAGTTAATGATTTTAGGTTATTTTCATGTATGGAGAATAGTTTGGTTTTCCTTTGATCTAAATGTTAGCTTAATATTAGGTTATAGGGTTGTATTTTAGTGGATTTTGACAAAATAAGGTATGTTAGAAGCTTCCCCTTTTGTTGTATGAGCAAGGTGATAGAAAACCCCTTGATTCTGGTCTGTCGGCAACGTTCGGCGACCTCCTAGGTGCGCCGAACGGGTCGCCGAACTCCTTCTGGGCCGCAGGCAAACTGTTTGGTTTGCCGAACAGGTTGCCGAGCATGAACACTCCACCGAGATGATTTCGGTGCGCCAAATAGCACGCCAAAGTGGTTGCCGAGACTGTACTCCTTGGTTTTGTCGCCGAATCTCAGTTCGGTCCGCCGAACTGATCGCTGAGTGGGCCTCGGTGCGCCGAATAAGTCATCGAGGTAGGTTTCGGTGTGCCGAAGATCTCGCCGAACCCGATGTTTGACCTCATGTTTGGATGTTTGTTAGTGACACCTATACCATAGTTGGTGATTTAAATTAACGAGTATATACTCTAGTATGACTGAAGTAACTCACTCTATGTTGATTTAATGAAATTGGTATGGTATCATGTGGAATGTGTGTAGCGTATGCTTTTCATGTAAATCATAATGTGATCTCATCTAGTATGATATTATGAGAAGTTCATTATGATCATTGTTTTACATGCCTCTTCATGGGCTATTTGAGTTGATGAATAAAAGGATGAATTGGGAAGAATAATGCACTTAGAACTGCTTATTGACGTGATGCATCTCATATGAATACATAGATTGATTTGTATGATTTTTCCTTTATGGATCCACTACTCTTGTTACTTAGGCGTGATGTGCAATAATATACCACTCGCAATAGAACGAATCCAAGTAGGAAAGGGCTATGTTGAGGGTGTCGAACCTCAAGGACTGATGGGATTTAGATTGTTAATTTTACCAGATTAATTCTAATTAAAGTAGTAGAAAAATCGAAGGAATACGTGATTTAATTCTAAAAACTAAATTGAAGGAATTTAAATCAATGAGAAAAAGAGTAGAGCATTGATGATCCCTCTAACCCTTGAATATGGCTAATCTCATGAAATCTAGGAATTTAATTCAATGTCTGAAACAAACTTGTGTGGCTACAAGCTCATTACAATGTTCCAAAAATGTATCATACTAAAGAATAAGCATAGTCTATCTTCGATTTCTCTAAGCATAAACTATCAACTTCCATAGTATGAATTACATTATCATAAGGGATAAGTATAACCCATCTTCAGTTGGCACGGACTGTCTACCTACACTAACTAACTAATTTGCAGCACAACCCGTCTTCCCTAGGCATGGCCTATCAAATCCATCCTAATCATCATGCCAATGAGCACGATTGCATAATCAGTATTCTTATAATCACAGAAAATAAGAATATTTTGGTTTCAATCCTAACAAAACTATGGCCAAATCGTTCTAATAGGCTTGATTATAAACATTAAATCTGATTTTAGTAATCCTCTTAACTATGAAACTTCAAACAATTAAATTAAAAACCTAAACAATCATGAGATTAATCCATAAACAAGAAGTTAAAGTTTACATCAATACTCCACAAAGAGTTTAGCTACTCATGGACGGGCTGGTCTTCAACAAGGATGTGTAGAAATCCATCTCCATTAACAGCATATGCTCCAGCAAGAACGCAAACAGCAAGAACAGATTGCAAATCTCAGATAATTCTCTCACGAATTTCAATCCAATTCAAAACTAATTATATTCATAATAATCTTAAGCCTGTCAGGAGTTATAATACAGGTTTTTCAGTTTAGAAGTCATCCATAAGAAGTAGGAAACCTATTATGTACAGACCCAAACAATAGAAAATTACAGACTGTTGATGAAAACCCGCATGCGCTCGATCGCAATGCGATCGAACCTTTTGCTCTGCGATCGATCGCATAGTGCATTCTTTGTCTTTTTCTGGGCTGATCTTTGACTTAGTATTTTGGGCTTCTCTTGGACTTCTCTTGGGCTTTCTTCTTGGGCTTCCTCCTCCATCTTCAAGGTGTAATTGGCTTGGGAATTGAGCTTTGATCTTCTCCTCTTAAGGACTTTGAAGCTTGATCCAATTATGGCTTTAGTTGGCTTGATTTAAGCCCATATTCTCCTCATCATCACCAACCCTGTAAAACAAGATAAATGCATTAATTCATTCACATAAATACATCTCTAAGATTAACAAACACGAGTAATAAGTCTAAAAGTGCAAATGTTACACACTTATCACACTCCCAAACCTACACTTTGCTAGTCCTCAAGCAAAGGAAGAATTAAACTAATGCTCCTTTAAAACTCATCCATCCATATTATTGCCATAAGAAAATATTCAAAATCAGTTGATCATATCAGTAATTAGGAAATCAGATATTAACTCCAACAAATTGAATCCAAATCACTAAGAATTAATTGTTTGACTCCACAATACATCCAAAGTTAAATCTTAATCATATCCGGTTAAATACCCATACTCAAGCAATTTTAATACATGCAAGTGATAGTGGAAAACATAAATTATGAAATAATGCTAAATAATCATATCTAACAAAATATACAAAGATTAAATAAGTTATCAAAACAAACTACTCATGCTCTCATTACTTTTATTTACTCATCTCTTTTTTTTTATGCAATACACATGACATGTGCAATGTTTAGCTCTCATTCAGTTGCCTAAGAAATCCTTTAGCAAGATTTCAATCAATGATCTCGTCCCAGTTGGTTTAAGTCATTAGGTGACAAGCACTCCAAATGATCTAATAACTCAAGTCAAATAGGCTACCAAGCTAAACTAGTCACTACATGCTAAAACTTTTCTTTTCTTTTATCTCTTTTTTTTTAATATCAACCAACATAAATCTTCCACCTTTTTAGAACACTCACTGCTTTATGAGGTAAGGAGGCCCGGTTACTTAGTGAAAAATAACATGGCTGAAATTTCTTTTTTTTTTTATAAGTGAGAGACATAGATATCATAAAAGCAAGAGTAATCTATTAATTGAACTTACAAAATTAAAGCATATAAAGTTATTTATAACTGCATTCGCATGCATCCATAATCCATATTTCTAGTGCAAGTGTAATCACGCAAGCAAGAGTAGGGTATTTTCACAAGATAAAACTAGAATTAACTCTAAATATATATGTCTTAGAATCTTTCTAGACGCAACTATTTAATCAAAAAGTGATTCCTAAAGTGATAATCTCAACAAAATTTTAAATTTTCAGATTTTTCAAAATATGGCATAAATATGCAAAATAAAATCTTTCTTTCTCTCTCACGCACCCCCAAACCTAAATCTTAAATTGTCCCCAATGTAGACAATAAAATCAAATGGAATGTGGAGAAAAAAAAAAAAAAGAAACACTACAACCTGATGGATAGCAGCAAGGGCTGAATGGAAGTAGGCAATGAAGTCCAAGAAGCCAGCCATAGTGACGAACTCTTCTTCTGAATATTCCTATACTAACTCAAAAAAAAAAAGAAGGAAAGCTAGAAAAATAAAACTAACTATATCCTCGTTTCGTTGGGATCTACGATTACATTTAGCACATATAACAAGCCTTTTAAACCCCTAGGCTTCCCTAGTGGACGAGTAAAGTCTCGTGAGGGTTTAACAGAATGTTGCCCACAAACATTATATAAAGTATGGTATTTCTAAAAATGCAATGGCATAGAAACCAAAATTAAAATTCATTGCACTTTTAGAAATATCACATATCAGCTCTCAGCTCAAAATAAGCAAGTATAGAGACTTACCTTACTTACCTAACTGTTTGATACTATTTTCAAACGAATTTACAACGCTGATAAATTGTGCTCGATCGGACGTGACTGCGCTCGATCGCATTCTACAGAATTCCTGAAAACAACAACATAAACAACAGTAAACTAAAAAGAAAATAAAATAACAAAATAAATAAATAAATATAACAAAAAGACATCCCTCTTTCTTATACACCCCCAATCTAATGTATACAATAAAGCATATGGAAAGTGGTAGAAAGGAAAAATATCACCTGATAAATACTCAAAATGGTGGTGGTGGTAGTGGATCAGGGCCTAGAAATCCCTGCCGGAAAAACTGCTCCGTCATCTGATGAGTCTGCCTCTGGAGATCTTGAGTGACATGAACCTTACGCTGTAAGTCTATCATATCTGCTCGGAGGTGGACAATTGAATCCCGTAGATACATGTACTCCTGATGGGACATTTGGAAGGGCGGATCCTGGTCCATATGCATCTCAGGTATAGTATAGTCCATATAATCATCCTCTAGTAAGGTCTCCTCTGCTGCCCCTCCAGGTATGTCCTCTGCTGCCTCTGATGGGCCTTCCTCTCCTGCTGGAACCTCAGATGGTCCAGCCTCCTCTGCTCCTACCTCTCGTGGAACCTCCTCTGGTGCCTCTGCCTCATCTGCATCTCATGCAGCATAAGCTGCTATGATATGAGGCAGATGCCTCATATGTGAAACACTAAGGTTCCACTGGGCTAATCCAAATGTCAGATACTGCTTCATGAAGAAGCCCCTAGCATTAATAACTACCCCCTTCTGAATTAGCAGCTCGGTGACGAAGAACAGGAACGGAAGTTTCAATGAGTCTGCACGCTTCACTCTTCTAAAGATCAGTTTATCCCAGATGGTCTGCTTCTGCTCCAAGATAAGGATTGTTACAGAGTAGATAAAAGGCATAGAGAGCATCAAGGAAGTCTTGTGGCCAATGGGGCACTGATAAGTGTGTAACACTTATCGTTTTAGACCTATTACTGCTACTTGTTAGTCTTAGAATTATTATAATGAGAATGAATTAAAGCTCTTATTGTGTTTTGCAGGTCTTATGAGAATAAAAGGGAAATGACTTAAATTAAGTCATTTAAAGCTTCAATGGGATCAAGCTTCATTGCTAATGATCAAGGCCTCATTTCAAGCCTAATA
>JAUPMG010204879.1:0-23539 GCA_031762675.1 Pachysandra terminalis
GGTGTGAGACTTGACTTGTTATATTTTCTCAATTCGGGCGGATGTTATTAGGTTAGGGTATGGTAGGTCATTAGTCTAGGTCGCTCGAGAAGTCAAACCTAATTACTTACGCTAATTAGGTCCCTAATCTTGATTAGTCTCAGATCTGGAATCGGGATGTTACAATGTGTCCGTGCAAAAATGATTATTGATCTGGTTTTGGGTTCGAATGCATTGAGATTTGTTTGTTTTAATCGATTTGTTAATGTTTTACATGTGACCAAATGATTTGTGTGCTTCACGACCTATTGGATTCAATTTCGTGATCTTTGGGAAACCCTAGAACGAATCTGGGATCCACATCCCGTGAACCATCGGCGGGCATCGGCACATCGGTGGCCCTGCCGACCTAAACCCTGAAAAAATACTAGTAGCCTCCATCGGCATGCACCGTTACACCGGTGAGCCTGCTAACAGGGCCCTTTTTTAGTTATATTTACCCCACCGGTACACCGGTGAGGATGAAACCTGACTATACTGAGCCTTGAATTGGGTTTTGATCATTTGTTTTTGGGAATTGGTCCCACCATAGTGAGACATCATAATTGGAGTCAATGTATGATCAAAAGGCTCTAGCCTACCTATAGAATAAATACCCTTGACTTCCATATTGAAGTGGTTGGGTTGGGGTTGCACTATGTGTTAGAGAACTGGTCTCACTGAGTTAAAGCGTGGACGGATGGCTCTAGCCTCCTACGGGGAATCACCTTTGAATCCCATGGTACACCCTACACCATTGATTAGTTTGTTGACTTGACCTTACTTGGATTGCATTCATTATGTGCTTAGCAATTGAAATAGAATTATTAGGGTCATGGTTGATCAGAGGTATCGACTTGATGTGCAATGATACTTGGTACCGATCATTCACCCTTTGACTTGACCACTCAGTGGTAGTTGGACACCCCAGATTGGTAATTTCGATTGTGAAATGGTTGTATTGGTGTTGAAATATCTGGGAAACTTATGATGGTATTCAATCGGATTATCTGCGTGTATGTGCATGTGGATAGTTTCCAATGAAGAATATTATTTGGTTCCTAGTAAATAATGCATTCATGCTAAGCTTATGCGATTGTTAAGTGAGCCCGGGAGGTGGTATATTTGGTGAATGGAATACCTTAAGTGTGATATACTCTAAATTTGCAATGGGTGGAAGTCCTTGAGTGTTAGACACTTTGAACTAGCAATTGTGGTTGGAATTCCTTGAGTACCTTACACTCATAAATTAGCAACATGGTGACCTTCGCACCGTGGGTTAGAGCCTGGAACGAAGAGGGGGCATCCGACTGTTTTTGTGACCTATGTCCCAAAATTGTTTTGAATTTCGATTTGAAGCTACAACGAGGGGCACTTAATTGATTACCTGAGTTTAGTTCATCATACTTCACTTCATACAAACCTTCCTTGATTGAGCATATCATTGTAGATCATATGAATGTCATCATATCATACATATCATTTATCATCCAATAATTCATTATTGTTAGATTTTGGTATATCACGTGTTATTAAATTCGCTTGATTTGAGTTTTATTCCCTTAACATTATCTTACGAGGATGAACGATAGATATGGTCTTAGTGAGCATTCCAAGCTCATGTGACTTTTATGTTGCAGGTTGAGGTGGAATGGGGATCGATAGGGACTTGATGCTGATCTGCTTCGAGACTACATTTCATTCCTAGTTGGTAGTGTTGGTGTAAAATTGTAGTATATTGAGTTATGGTGTTTGGTTGTAAGTGTTGTATTAAAATATTTGTACTTCTGACTCTCCTGAAGTCACAAGAGACTATGTAATCTTAAGTTATTTTATTTCTTTGACTTATGCACTATGAAAAATTAATGCAAGTGATGCTTGTTTCTTTCATTACTCGTGGTTTGATTGGCAATCCGCGTTCCATGTTTGGAACCTAAAGGTCGCGCCTTAAGATCCATGCCTCCCGCATAGGGATCTAAGCTACTGGTTTTGGTGCGTGACACTTCAAAGGATTCACCCTCAGCTTGTAAGATCTCATTCTTTCAAACGTTTTTCTTAGCTCGATTAGATGATCCTCCTTTCTTATGGATTTCACCACGATGTTGTTTATGTACACTTCTATGAAGTGATCTATCATGTCGTGGAAGATCAGATTCATTGCTCGTTGGTATGTTGCTTTCGCATTCTTTTAGTCGAACTACAGGACTTTCCAACAGTAACTCCTTATGGCACTGGATATCAGAATGCTATCTTGGCCACGTCTACCTCAGCAATGAAATCTGGTTGTATCTTGAATGTTCATCCATAAAAGACAAAAGCTCGTGCCCTGCTGCCTCATCGATCAGGAGATCGGCCACCAGCATCGGGTACTCGTCTTTAGGAGTTGCTAAGTTAAGATTTCTAAAATCTAACACTCTTAGCTTGTTGGCGGCACGACATTCCAAAGTTAATCTGCTTACCTGATTGGATTAATGAGCTCGGCATTAAGTAACCTCTCGATCTCTACTTTGATTTTCAAGGTCACTTCTGCCGACATCTTTCTTGCTAGCTGTTTGAAGGGCTTAAAGTCTGGTTTCATTGGCAGTTTGTGCTGCACCAACTTCCTGTCTAGTCTAACCCTAGCATCTCGTGGTAGTCCCATTCGAAACAATCTGCTTAACCGTTGTTCCATTTCTTGCCCTAGGCCAAGTTCTAGCAGTCCACTGCTATAGACTGGTCTTCGGTCATCATTGGTATCTAGGTCGAATTCCTCAAGAGGAGTTTGGACGTTTGTGAGTGTGCCCTCTAGTTTGGCAGGGGGCACTGCTAGATCGACCATAGAAGTTTCCTCTTGTGAGAGTTCTTCCGTTTCTTCCTGTTTCAGAAAGCACTCTGTCATGTTTACCTGGTGCTGTTTTTTGGCAGCCTTTTCCTTTAGGTACCCATCTGATTTTTTCTAGGGTGACCTCAACCACGGCCGACCCTACTTTTTCTTCGAGGTCATAGTTCGTTGCTTCTCCTTTATCACGCATATAATGTTCCTTGACTAGTAGAGTCTTATCTCGTTCGGTGTGGATGTAGATGCTTCTACTTCAGCATCTTGGCGAACCTCGATTGTAGTCGATATCCCAGTTGGTCTTCGATTGTGGTCTCAACCGAAGAAGTGCACTGTTCCAAACTCATCGCCATATGACATGGCTTCAGCTGCATTGGAATCGGCCATGAATGGCTTGATGTTCGCCATCACTACTTCAATCTTGTCCCCATTCCACAAGATTAGCAGTTGGTGTAGTGAAGATGGCACGCACCAGTTATAGTGGATCCAATCCCTTCCTAGTAGTGCATTGTAACTAAAAGATGATTCTACCATAAATAAGGCACTCACCTCTTTCCTCCTCTCGACCGTTAAATCGATTGGGATGACCCTTTTGGTCGATGTAATCCCTCCTGCAAAATATATGACTGTTACTTCGGTCGGGATTAGATCCTTCATTGTCTTTTCTATCTTCCTTTGGAGAGCTATAGGGAGTATATTGACGGTTGCACCATTTTCTACTAAGACTTTGGAGATTGGTACCCCGTCCATATGGACATTGATATATATGGGATTGAGGTGTTGAGTCATTTTCCTAGCTATCTTTTCAAACGTCACCTTTCGATAGTCCTAGAGGGGACAACCGTTGAATTAGACTACATACCTTGGCTATTAATGGCCCTTACCTCCACCATCTGTTCGGTCTTCGTCGTTCCGGACCAATGAGGTAAGTAATGGAGAAGTCATCCTCTTGGCCGATCATGTTCCGTTGATTTGAGACCTCTGCCTGAAAGGCTATTGGTTGAGTGAAGGCCATGTTGCATGGAATTAAGAGGGTGGTAGTGACCCAGACTGGAAGGGCATTGTAGGATTGGTATCGACTAGTATAACAGATGATTCTATGGGAATCTCTGGGGTCCCGGACTCAGCAAGTAATGTGTCGAGGAGAACTTCCTCCATGTCTTCTGATGACAATTCCTCGGTCGAATCTTCCTCAACCATTTCCTGGGCTGGTGAAGCTTCGGTCGGTTGTTTCTCGACCGGGGCCTTCCGTGGTCGGATGGCTCTCACTTCATCATGCCTGGTCAAGGGCTCCGATCATCAGACTGATGATCATGGAACCTTTTATGGTTGACTTGCTGCCATTGCCATGTCCTTTACTGGAACCTAGTCATCTCCTGGACCAGATGTGGAAATTTTGGATGGGTGACTTTATTCCACCTGCTGTGCTACATGAGCGGTTTCACCATACTTTGTGGCTGAGCTTCTTCATGTCCCCATCTTGACCATTTGTTCTATGGTCGTTTATGAGGTCGTCGCTCTTCACGGTCTTCTACACGATGCCATACACATTGGAGGATCTCCCCGAGCCATCTATCACACAGAAGAGTCTTGCTCTTCCAGTTGGCCTTGGGTTTAGAGTAGGCTGCTGGTGATGGTCTCACCTCATTCCCTCGGTCGTAAGGTGCTTCCTTCGCTGAAGGAAAATTTTCTCTTTTGAGCTCTGGGCCGACAGTTTTGGAGGCCACCACATTAATTGACACCACTATAGGGAACGGTTTGGCATCCACTACAATTGCTTCCTTTCTTTTTTTTTTTTTGAGAATATGAGCATCCCCCTATCAATATTTTCCTGCACAATATTACAAAAAGCGAAGAAATTAACGATCGAATGAGTTTTCAAACCATGCCATTTACAAAAATCTTCGTTCTTCATTTATTCAGGTGAAGTGAGTTTGTGAATATCTATGAGTCCTTAGAACCTATCTCGTAAGAGATGGTCAAAGATCACATCACTCTTGGATACTTCAAATGCGTATCTCTTAGTGTTATCATAGATGCTCCTTTTGAAATCCTGGTCGGACAGTTGGTCGTCCTTCCTTTTTAAGGACGAACACACCAGTGGTGTTTTGGCCACCACTTCGTCCATATCTATTTCATAGTTCGGGTCCTAGTAATAGGTCCCGAATGTGGCTATTGTTCGTTAACTTTCTTCTTTGAGAAGCCATTCATACTTGGTGACCCTAGTGGATAGTTCGAAGAGATCTTTGAACTCCATCCATTCAAACTTCTTTCGAAGTTCTATTCCCAGACCGTTTTGGGATAGCTTCACAAATTCTGTCTTAGGGAGGGTTAGTTTGTATTTGTTCTTATTCCTCTTGAAACAACCTATGAATCTATTGACGGATTCATCAGACAGTTGCCCTAGCCTGGCCAGAGCGGCCATTGAAACCTCTGGCTCGGTTCTATAGAACTGAGTGTGGAGTTTCTCCTCGATCTTAGTCCAACTCTATACGGAGTTGGGAGCCAAAGTTATGTACCATGTGAAGGCATATTCCACTAAGGAATTGCCAAATAGCCTCAGCTTACAATAGTCACAAGCCGAGGCTTCACCACATTGGATGGTGAACCGTCCGATGTGTTCTACAGTTGACTGACCATCTTCGCTTGAGAAAAGGGAGAATTATGGTATTTTGATTCCCCTTGGAAACTCAATGCGGCGGTCGATTCATAAGATATGGCCTTCTGTTCAAAGTCTCGATCATCCTCTTATTTGACAGGTGGCCTTAGGCCACCTGGACCATTTGGTAGACCTAATTTTGCTTGATACCTCTGACTGCTGGATTGGTGTAAGGACCTAAATCCACTAAGAGATCGTCCATATTTAATGATTTCAATTTATGTTTAGTGATATTTTTCTGGATTTATTTAGTATATAAATAAGATTTATACACATTTTGATTTTTTGTGTAATATAAACTATAAACTTGGGGTTAATTTGATAATTTAAGGAATTGAGGAGTTGATTGAAATAAAATTCAATTAGTGGAGACTTTGGGCGCGCGATCAGTTGATCGTGCTAGCGGTTATAGAACATGGCATTTTGTTTTGGTAAGGTTGAGGTTTAAGAGAAAGGGTTTCCAATCTCACGTCATTCTTGCTTGGAATATAGATCTGAAATCAGAGGAAGTTGCAGAAGAGAAAAGAGAAGTAGAGAGGACGATCGTTGGAATCTGAGGTTCCTTGAGGATAGTATTCGTTTACGACCAAGATTTGCAGAGAAGATCATCCGAGGGGGTTTTTCCAGACCCTAGAAGATTCAGGTAAGTTGCTGAAATACGTGTAGTACTCTTATCGAAGTCGATATCTCAAGCTTTTATGTTTTGGGTGATTATTGTGTTCACCAATGATTTATGCTTGAATCCTCATAAAAATAGGTACAAATGATGTGTTTATTGCCAGTGCATGATTTTGAGGTTGTGGATGTGAATATATACTATTTAGGCTTGATTTGGTACCTTGGAGATTTGATTTCAAAATCCAGAGAAAACCAAGAATTCGCACAGTTCGGCAGACATCGGGTCCACCGAGAACTTTGCTGATAGAGAGCATTTTCCTTTTAAAATTAGCAGTTCGGCAGGCGTCGGTACACTGACCACCTGACCGAACGCCCTGAGATTTTGTAACGGCCTAAACTCTTTTGATTTTGTGCATTTATATTTCCAAACCATATGATGTTTGATTTATCTTGTTCGGATTACCAATCGGGTTAATCCGACCCTGAGATTGGATGCGTTGTTCCTAGCAAGCTTTGGCGTTACTCACCATTGCATGGCCCATTTTAGATTAAGATGTGTGGTGAGGATCATTTAGATCCTATGCATGTGATGTGTGTTCAGAATTTCTTGATCTTTTTTGTGTTTGAATTGTGTGGTTGATATTGAGAGAGAGAGAGAGGGTTGGTGGAGGGGAATACCAACCCCCACTTATCCCTTAATCCAATGGCTTGGATTCTAGTGGTTAGAATTGGAGGGGTGAGATTTATTGGTGTACTTTAGCCTAAGGGCTAGGGGCATGGGCTTCCATGCCTTGTCTCTCCATGCATGGGAGAAAGCTCCATGGAAGCCATTGTTGGTTTTGTTTGCTTGGAGAACTTGAAGAAGAGAAGAAACTAGGAGCTTGAGGATTTCTTGCACTTTTTCTTGATTTCTCTCAAGTAAGTAGATGATCTCATGTTGATTTTTGATTGAAGTAGTGCCATAGACATTCCTTTCATTTCCATTAACATGTACACTTGATTTCAAGGAAAAAAGACCATGGTTGTGTTGTTGATTTGTTAATGTTCGAGAACATATTATTTGTGTTCAAATGAGATAAATATGAATGAATGATTCATTTAGTTGCTTTCCCTTTCTCTACAATTTCATTTTGGTAGGAAAAACCCCAATTTTGACTGGTTCGTGACGTTCGACGACCTCCTCGGTGCGCCAAAATATCGCCGAACACATCCAGGAACTTTGGCGGACTGTTCGGTGATCCGAACAGGTCGCTGAGCTTCCTGGGAAATTCTGGCTTTCGGTTATTTTCGTTGAGTAACAGTTCGGTGCGCCAAACTGGCTTTGGTGCGCCAAAGAGGGCATCGAGTAGGAGGCCCTTAGAATTGTCGTCGAATCTCAGCTCGATGCAACAAGTGGTGCGCCGAGGCAGGCTTCGATGCATGGAACAATGCGCTGAGGACCTCGCCGAATGGAAATGTTTATTCTTCTGTTCTAATGTTTCACATTTATGCTTAATGACATTGTTTACAATTGATCGTGATGATATATGCTTCCAATTCTAGTTGATTTGCATTCTCTTTCGTTATGACTTAGTTTCATGGAATTGTGAATTACGTTACACGAGGACATGCGGGATGAATCATTTACTTAGCTTATAATGCACCATGTCTATGAAGAACTGAATGTTTAGCTAGCGTGCACTTCTACACGTGCACCGAATTGACTCGAGACCATGTCTTAGTCAAAGAGAAGTTCCCTGTCCTCCAAGACCACATGATTGGATCTCGTAAGTTGAATGAGAGTGATGTGATGTGAATCCCACATCTAGTGAGGAGACTGGCAAGCATGACTTGAGGGACTAGCACCCCAACAAACTCACTTATTACCCAAGTGCACTTTACCCAAGAATACTCACATTGATGAAAACTTGGATATATATTCAAAGAGAGAAATGTCTGTAGTATGTTAATTGTCATGATTTCTTGGGGGCGTACTCACGTTGGTGAAAACCTCGGAACTTACCCTTGATAAAAAATAAGTGGGGGGAATGTGCCTCCTTGGTTAAAAACCCATAGAACTATGCTATACAAATAGAATAATCCTATTCCTTAGCTATGAATATGGGGATGAAGTCACATTGGTGGGACATCTTGGATAGTTGGATTGGGATCAAGAGGAAACATGCCATATTAATATTTTTAACAGACTGCATAGCATATTAGTTTGCTTGAGTACATCACCTTGGTGATTAATATGAATTAGGTGCACAACATGCATAAACTAAGACCTGACCTCATGCATTTCATTACATTTAATTTTATTACTATTGTGTCCTTAATCTCAGGTGAATAGTGGCTTTGACCGTAAGTCAATCATGAAACATTATGAAATTATTTACTTACTTTTTATAGCTCATACCTTTAGCAAACAACTTTCAGGATCTTTAGACGAGAAGGCGGCTGAAAGGAGCGAGGCAGATGAAGAAGACTTTGAAGACGAAGAATTCTATTTTGAGTAACAACTTTGTAATGACTTAATATTTAACTATTTTTGGATGTTTGATTTTCTTTTAGGGAGTATGGGCATACAGGGGATCTGGTTTTTGAACCTAGAACTTTCTTTTCGTTATTTTCGGCTGTTATACATGTATTTATTAATAGCAATGCCTTGTTCTAAATTCTTTTCTTGGTGAATGTCTAAATGTTCATTGCTATAGTAAAATATTGACTGTCACTCCCTTGCCGTGGGGAGTGACAGTTGCATCTCAAGACCTCATAGGGTTCCCAAGTGAATCCTTGGGCTTGGGTTGTGACGAAGTTGGTATCAGAGCTATAGTTCTTCGTTTTAAATCAGATTTTCCTTAAGTTTTTTATGTGAATGAGATTTGAAAGTTTTCAAGATACCAATATTTCATAAATTTCTGTGTGTTGATTGTTAAACACTGACCATCTGTAATTCTTAACTCACAAGAAATTCGGATGTACCAATCTTGCTTTCAGGTACTTAATTGATTCAAATGGCGGGAAGAAGAGGTCGAAATGCCAATGGACCACCACTAGCTGAGGATCATGGAGGTGACCCACACTGGGCTGGTATGTACCAAGCCCTGGGTGATATGACCAACCTAATGCAGAGGCACCAAGTTCAAATGCAAAGCACCGCATAGAAGAACATCTCCGATCTTGAAAGCTTCAAGAAGCTAAGTCCAGTAGCCTTCAAGGGAGACACCGATCCCGCGCAAGCTTAAGCTTGGATTGATTTGATGGAGCACATCTTCGAAGTCATGAAAGTCGAGGATGTAGATATGGTTCGCTTCGCCGTCTTTATGCTTGAGGGTGAGGCTTTTCATTGGTGGAAGTCATCTTTGGAGAATGCCGTGGTCACTACATGGAAGAGGTTCAAGGAATTCTTCTACTTGGAGTATTTCCCCAAGACGATGAGGAGAGAGAAAGAGTTAGATTTTATGAAGCTAGATCAGGGGAGCATGTCAGTGATGGAGTATTCTGCCAAGTTTACAGAGTTATCCCAGTTCGCGACTTATGCAGTGGATGAAGAGGAGAAGCAAGCTTTTCGGTTCGAGAACGGCTTGATGCCGAACATCAGGAGCAGATTGACTGCGAGGGAGTTTACTGAGTACCACAAAGTGGTGTACTGTGTAAGGAAAGTAGAGAAGGACATGGCTAAGTTTAGGAAGACCATGGATCAAAGGAACTGTAAGGGCAATGCTAGACCAGGAAACTTAAGGGGAAACACATTAGAATCTCAGAAGAGGCAGAGAACTCAAGGGCCGTCTAGCTCTCATAGCTTTGGGAACCCCAACATGCGGTGTTTCAATTGTAGTAGGCACGGTCATAGCATGAGGGAGTGTCATGCACCGAAGAATCCACAACATAACTTCTTTTAGGGTCAACATTAGCAGCAGCTTGTGCCCAAGCCTCACTACTCACAGAATCCTAGGACAGTGCAGTAGGTGCAGCCATTCAGAGGACCTAGGAGCTGACCTCCACAACAATGACAGCAACAACAACCTCAGATGGGCAAGGTCTTCGCCATAGAGCTGCAGTAGAATGAGGTCATGGAAGGTACCATACGTCTCTCTCGTATTTCAGGAAGAGTCTTACTTGATATTGTAGCATCTCATTCGTTCATAGCACAATCACTTGTTCATTGTTTGGGATTACACATGAAAGACTTAGAGAGGAGCCTTGTAGTGGCAAACCCCATAGGAGGCACAACACAGTTAGATAAGGTGTGTGAGTCTTGTTTGGTTATGATAGGCGAGTCCACGCTACCCATAGATTTGATTGTTCTTGGTATGCATGAATTTGATGTCATCTTGGGAATGGACTGGCAAGCTTATGTCATGTACAGATAGACTGCCACAACCGAGTTGTTTCTTTTCTGACTCCGAAAGGTGATTTAGTAGAAGTGATTGGTTCAAGATCCGGAATGCCCAACCTATTTACTTGTTTGGATATATGGTCCATTGAAGAGAAGAAGGATTGGGAAGGGATCCCTATTGTGAACCAGTTCGGAAGAGTGTTTTAAGACATTCTAGGACTACTGCCTCAGCGTGAAGTGGAATTCCATATCGAGTTGATCGCAAGAGCGCAACCCATTGCATTATCGACGTATCGGATGACACCCACAGAGTTGACGAAGTTGAAGAAGCAATTGGATGAGTTGCTCACTTTACAGTTTATTCGGCCGAGTTCTTCACCTTAGGGAGCGCCTGTTCTATTCGTGAAGAAGAATGACGGATCCCTTAGATTATGCATTGACTACCAGAAGTTGAATTAATCTACAGTGAAGAACAAGTACCCGTTACCGCGCATTGAAGACCTGTTTGACCAGTTGCAAGGAGCTTCTTAATTCTTGAAGATCGATCATTAGTTACTGATTAAAGAAGATGACATACCGAAGATGGCTTTCCTGACAAGATACGGGCACTTTGAGTTTGTAGTCATGCCATTTGGGCTGACTAACGCACCAACAACGTTTATGGATATGATGCAGAGAGTCTTCAGGCCTTATTTGGACAAGTTCTTAGTAGTGTTCGTCGATGACATCTTGATTTACTCCAAGATGAAGGAAGAGCATGAAGAGCACCTCAACATCGCCTTCCAGACCCTAGTGGATCACCATTTGTATGCGAAGTTTTCGAAGTGCGAATTCTAGAGAGGAGAGGTGAAGTTCCTAGGACATGTAGTGTCTAAGGAAGGTATCACAGTGGACCCGAGCAAAGTTAAAGCGGTTTCTAGTTGAGAACAGCCCAAGAATGATTCAGAGATCCGTAGCTTCCTCGAATTGGCGGGCTATTACTGAAGATTTATTGAGGGCTTTTCATGTATCGTGGCACTGTTGACCAAGCTTACGCGGAAGGATGTGAAGTTCATCTGGGACGATGCATGCCAGGCAGCTTTTTCTACTCTCAAGGAGAAGCTCACTTCAGCACTGGTTCTTACCATTCCAGTTAGCGGCATCGACTTCATGGTTTACACTGACGTTTCCTTATCTAGACTTGGATGCGTATTGATGCAAGACGACAAGGTTGTAGCCTACACTTCAAGGAAGCTAAAGAATCACGAGAGGAACTACCCCACACATGACCTAGAGCTTGCAGGGATCGTGCTTGCATTGAAGATTTGGAGGCATCACCTAGTTGGCGAGACTTTTGAAGTATTCTCTGATCACAAGAGCCTCGGGTACTTATTCTCTTAGAAAGACATGAATATGCAACAAAGGAGATGGATGGAGCTCGTGAACGACTACAAATTTTCCCTACAGTATCATCTGGGCAAGGCTAAGGTGGTGGCGGATGTGCTCATTCGAAGAACTAGAAGTGTCATAGCTCACTTGGTAGTTCAAGAGTGGAAGCTTTATGAAGCGCTCGCGGATGTCAGTTTTGTTGCTTGTAGGACGGAGCAAGGTATGAGGTTATGCAACATACTTGCTAAACCATCACTGAAGGCGAGACTCATTGATCTTCAGAACAATGAGGTATGGATGCAAGACTTAGCCGAGGATGAGGAGCGAACAGATTGGACCAAGGCAGAAGATGGGAGCATCAGATTCAAAGGACGACCTTGTGTACCACACGACGAGGACCTGAGGAATGAGATCTTAGCGGAAGCTCACAAATCACGGTATTGCACTCATCCCGGCAGAACCAAGATTTACATGATCTTCGACGTAATTATTGCAGAGGCGAATGAAGGTCGAAATTGAAGAATTCGTGACCAATTGCGCTACATGTCAACAAGTGAAAGAAGAACATCAGAAGCCGGCAGGAACACTTCAACCTCTACCCGTTGGGGAGTTGAATGGGAGCACATATCGATGGACTTCATCACGGGACCACTTAGACTCGCAGCAACCATGACATAATTTGGGTGATCGTGGATCGATTGACTAAGTCAGCACATTTCATAGCGACGAGGACTACGATGAACACAGATGACTTGGCGAGGCTGTATCTAAAGGAGATCATCTGCCTACATGGAGTACCCGTTACCATTGTTTCAGATCGTGGTTCATAGTTCCCCTTGAGATTTTGGAAAAGTTTGCACAAGGCTTTGGGGACGCAGCTCAACTTCAGCACTGCTTTCCATCCACAAACCGACGGTCAGACAGAGAGGGTAAATCAAGTGCTTGAAGACCTCCTGAGATTGTGTATTTTAGACTTCAAGGGAAGCTGGGAAGATCATCTAGCCCTATTGGAGTTCTCATACAACAACAACTACCAGACTAGCATTGCTATGGCACCGTTCGAAGCTCTATGGAAGGCCTGGTCGATTGCCTTTCTGTTGGAATGGGGAAAACGCACATGTTCCTTTAGGACCGAAGATCGTGGCCGAGACAACCGAGAAGATCAAGCTAGTAAGAGACCGACTACTTACAGCTTAGCATCGACAGAAGAAGTATGGGGCTGTGAGGAGGAGGACGTTAGCGTTCATGGTGGGTGATTGGGTATTCCTTAAGGTCTCACCAACCAAAGGAGTGTTCAGGTTTCGTAAGAGAAACAAGCTGGCACTGAGGTATATCAGACCCTTCGAGATATCCGAGAGGATTGAAGAGGTGGCATATAGAGTGCTACTACTGTCCACTCTGGACTTAGTGCACGACGTTTTCCACGTAACCATGTTGAGGAAATACCACCCGGATCCGACATCTGTGATTGATTGGAAAACCATGACGTTCGAGAGAATGCGACATATGAAGAATACCTAGTGGAGATCCTAGACTGAAAGGAACAAGTACCGTGGAACAAAGTCATATCAAAGGTGAAAGTCTTGTGGAGCAATCACAGAACATCAGAAGCAACTTGGGAGCTTGAAGACATCATGCGAGACAAATACGCCCAGCTCTTCACATGAGGTAAGTGAATTTCGAGGACGAAATTTCTTTTCAGGAGGTTAGGATGTAACTGCCTAAACTCTTTTGATTTTTCGAATTTATATTTCCAAAACATATGATGTTTGATTTCTCCCGATCGGGGTTAATCCGACCATGTGATCGCATGTGTTGTGCCTTGCAGGCATTGGCGCTACACACCGTAGCATGGCCCATTTTAGATTAAGATGTGTGGTGAGGATCATTTAGATCTTATGCATGTGATGTGTGTTCAGGATCTCTTGATCTCTTTTGTGTTTGAATTGTGTGGTTGAGATTGAGAGAGAGAGAGAGGGTTGGTGGAGGGGAATACCAACCCCCACTTATCCCTTAATCCAATGGCTTGGATTCTAGTGGTTAGAATTGGAGGGGTGAGATTTACTGGTGTACTTTAGCCTAGGGGGCTAGGGGCATGGGCTTCCATGCCTTGTCTTTCCATGCATGGGAGAAAGCTTCATGGAAGCCATTGTTAGTTTTGCTTGCTTGGAGAACTTGAAGAAAAGAAGAAACTAGGAGCTTGAGGATTTCTTGCACTTTTTCTTGATTTATCTCAAGTAAGTAGATGATATCATGTTGCTTTTTGATTGAAGTAGTGCCATAGACATTCCTTTCATTTCCATTAACATGTACACTTGATTTCAAGGAAAAATGACCATGCTTGTGTTGTTGTTTTGTTAATGTTCGAGAACATATTATTTGTGTTGAAATGAGATAAATATGAATGAATGATGCATTTAGTTGCTTTCCCTTTCTCTACATTTTCATTTTTGTAGGAAAAACCCCAATTTTGGCTGGTTTGCAACGTTCTGCAACCTCCTCGGTACGCCAAAATATCGCCGAACACCTCCAGGAACTTTGGCAGACTGTTCGGTGTGCCGAGCTTCCTGGGAAATTCTGGCTTTCTATTATTGTCGCCGAGTCATAGTTCTGTGCGGCGAACTGGCTTCGGTGCACCAAAGGGTGCGCCGAGTAGGAGGCCCCTAGAATTGTTGCCGAATCTTAGGTCTGTGCGCCGAGGTAGGCTTTGGTGCGCCGAGTACCTCGCCGATTGGAAATGTTTAGCCTTCTATTATGATGTATCACATTTATGCTTAATGACATTGTTTACAATTGATCATGATGATATATGCTTCTAATTCTAGTTTATTTGCATTCTCTTTCCTTATCACTTAGTTCTATGGAATTGTGAATTACGTTACATGAGGACATGCGGGATAAATCATTTACTTAGCTTATAATGCACAATGTACACGATGAACTGAATGTTTAGCTAGCGTGCACTTCTACACATGCACCGCATTGACTCGAGACCATGGCTTGGTCAAAGAGAAGTACCCTGTCCTTCGAGATGACATGATTGAATCTCGTATATTGAATGAGAGTGATGTGATGTGAATCTCACATCTAGTGAGGAGACTGGCAAGGATGAGTTGAGGGACTAGCTACCCCAACAAACTCACTTATTGCCCAAGGGCACTTTACCTAAGAATACTCACATTTGTGAAAACTTGGATGTATAGTCAAAGAGAGAAATCTCTGTAGTATGTTAATTGTCAACTTTTCCTTAAGGCGTACTCACGCTGGTGAAAACCTTAGAACTTACCCTTGATAAAAAATAAGTCGGGGGATTGTGCCTCCTTGGTTGAAAACGCATAGGACTATGCTGTATACATAGAATAATCCTATCCCTTAGCCATGAATGCGGGGATGAAGTCACATTGGTGGGATATCCTGGATAGTTGGAATGTGATTAAGAGGAAACATGCCATATTAATATATCTAATGGACTGCCTAGCATACTAGTTTGTTTGAGTAGATCACCTTGGTGATTAATATGAATTAGGTGCACAACATGCATAAACTAAGACTTGACCTCATGCATTTCATTACATTTAATTTTATTACTGCTGTGTCCTAAATCTCAAATGAATAGTGGCTTTGACCCTAAGTCAATCATGAAACATTATGAAATTGTTTACTTACTGGCTTTTATAGCTCATGCTTTTTAGCAAACAACTTTCAGGATCTTTGGCGAGAAGGCAGCTGAAGGGAGCGAAGTCAAGGAAGAAGATTTTGAAGATGAAGAAGACTTCTATTTTGAGTAACAACTTTGTAACGACTTAACATTTAACTATTTTTGGATGATTGATTTTCTTTTTGGGAGTTTGGGTATACAAGGGGTCTGGTTTTCAAACCTAGAACTTTCTTTTCGTTATTTTCCGCTGTTATACATGTATTTATTGATAGCAATGCCTTGTTATAAATTATTTTCCTGGTGAATGTCTATACGTTCATTGCTATAGTAAAATATTGGCTACCACTCCCTTGTCGCGAGGAGTGAGAGTTGCATCATCAAGTCCTTATAGGGTTCCCATGTGAATTCTTTGGTTTGGGTTGTGACAGATTTCACAGACCTTTTGGTCCACCGATGACTCCACCGACAGAGAGTTGTTTTTAGTTCAATTTGTGGGTTCGGCAGGCTTCTGTCCACAGATCACCCAACCGACCAGCCTACCGAAGATGCTGTATGTTGTACAATAGTTTGGGAATTTCGAGGATGACCTAGGTGGATGATTTGGGGATTCGACCATTAATTGTTGTTGATTCCGGAAGCAAGATTTCACCTGAAGGCATCTAGCCTATATGTGTGGAGTCAATATTGGTGTTCCGAGGTTATTCTGAGAATCATCCCACCTTAGGTTTAATTCAGATTTGTTATGGCAGATTGATTAATTAGTTTAAATTGATTGTTCTTGTTGTGATAATGAATAAGAAGCTTATAAATATGTGCAAATAGATTATCCGCGTGTATGGGCGCGCGGATAGTTTTTGTTGTGGATCTTCATTTGATATCCTACTTTAATGCATTACATACTAGGCTGATATCAAGTGATAAGTGAACCGGGAGGTGGAAATCTACGGAGAACCTATTGTGATACCTCCGGATGGGTTGATGATAAACTCGTGGGATGAAATGGCCCCACTTAAATTAGGGTAGGATGCCAGAATTCATCCTATGTAGGTTTACTAGTCCTCGGGTATGGCACACTCGTAAATTAGCTATATGGTAGCCTTCGTGCCATGGGTTAGCTCCTGGAATGGAGAGGGGACTTCCGGAAGTTCCTTGGACCATGTCCTAAATCGGTTATTGTTGTTGAGAAGCTTCACGTGAGGTCAACTTACCATGAGATGTTAGTCTTAGTGCATTCACTGGCATACATTCCATTATTGTGTCTTAATTATCATTGCATCCATCTTAGGACATGTGAATGATTTCATCTCATCTCATTTCATCTCATTTTAAACTACTCATTTTGTTATTGGATTATTGTAGTACTAACCCCTTGTGATTTGATCTCCATAAGAAGACGGGTGACTATTTCATGCTTCTTACTGGGCATCATAGGCTCACACAACCTTTCATGTTGCAGGGTGGGACGAGTGATCATATTAGCTGGATCGTTGCTGCTTATGGGCTTAGTTATTTTCTTTCCTTGTTGTTGGCTTGTACCCCCGAGGGAGTTAGACTTTCAATTTTATGTAATTATGTTGGTTGTTTAAACTTTTGGGATTTGTTGATTAGACTTGGTGGGATCTTGGCCTAGCTGAGCCCAATGATTTTGTTTTGAACTCATTATGTTTCATGACTTTTAATGTTATTGTTGTAGTACTTCCGCACTCTGATTCAAATGTTTAAATGAAAGTATCTATTACCTTTATTTGCTTATGGCTGTGGTAGCAATCCGCGGTCCAGTTGTAGATCCCAAAGGTCGCACCTCGAGATCCGTGCAATCCCTCATTGGGAATTGTGACACAGGATCTAGGGCGTGACAATCGGTTATGTCGTTGATATCTTGAAACAAATTGTTATCGGTTATTAAGGGCAGATTTTCCCCCTATCCGATATCTACATTTCTTGTCTAGGGTTGCCCCTTGGCGTTTCTGCCACTTAGCCTGGGTGTCCCCTGGCCGAGTCTAGTACCAGGTGTTGGTAATGTTTCATTACGGCCGTTTCTTCTCACGGCCGCTAGTATTTCCTACATTAGAGAAGTAATATCCCATTGTCGGTCATTGGGACCAGCTGTTATTCGGCTGATGCTTTCATTCAGCATTAAAAAGGTTGACTAGGGTCTTTAATGAGGTTGACTAGGGTCTGTAATGAGTCATGTATCGATTCATCGTGGTCTCCCTATTGTTGAGCGGGACAAGACGTTGACCCAACCTAATTTTCTATTTTGGGAGGATCTTGTACCTGATGTTCTCTTGTTAAAGGAAGATGTTCCTCGATATCCTCTCCCAAGAGTAGTGCGCTATTTCTTGGCAACATCTATACCTAGTGTCCTGCAAAGCGTGCCACAAAGGGTATGTTTCTTCCCGGGTCCCTTTTTGCCTGTTGATCGTGTGCGGCTCGCGTGCCTAGCATGGTGTGTAGGTGTGTGAGTGTGCGTGTCTCTCGCACGGGTGTGCCCAGAATTACTAGTCCACATTGGGAGTTCGGGTTTTGACCCCAGGCACCAATACAAACTGACTAAATTGAGTTGTCTAAGCAATTGGTCATGCAATCAACCACTGAAAATACGTCTGTTAGGCTATTGTTCAAAGGTTGGGGTTCTTCCTTTCTCGAGTTCATCTAAAATTCTTCAAACGATGAAGGAATTATTACCAAGCTCAGTGATAATGCATCACAGTCTAGCTTCCAATCATGTGTTTATTCAAGATTAAATAATAGGACCGTCGATGATAAACAAATAAACAATAAAAAGAAGAAAGAAAGAAAACTAGTAACCGAACAATGGTTATCACAACGTCCATGGTCATGATCTGACTAGATATACTACCAGCATGCAGCTTTTCAATAGAGAATGATAAAAATGCAAAAGATAGAAAGAAGGCGGGTGAACCAGTAGGGGATTATCACAGTGGCCGTGACGCACGCGTAGACTAGATAAGTGACAGTGACTGATAACAGCTTCTCGAGGGGTGGTAGTGGTGATCAGTCTGAGGTTGAGAGCAGCAAACCCAAATCGGATTAATTGGTGAACAAAGGGGCTTCACAATCTAGTGGCTGTAAATGCACATGCAGATTGGAAGGGCTTACCAATGCTAAGAGCAAATGTAATAACCTAACTCGTTTAGGGGATTTTAGTGTAATTAGTAATAAGGTTTATGTGTAATTAGTTAGAAAATAAGGACTAATTTGAAAATTTTAGTAAAGCTAATTAGTTGACTTTGACCAATTGTGATTGGTGGGAGCACAATAAATTATCTAGAGTGCATCACACACAATCATAATCTCAAAGTTAAACCAATGGCTGAGATTTCGCAGGAATAATTAAACTAAATTAAGGGTCAAGATTAAAAGACAAAAAAGACTTAAACTTAGACAAGGATGAGGAAGATAAATGATTAATCTAATAGACAAGATCCTAATCTAATTAGGAGAGCTAAGATGAAATCCTAATCTAAAAAAAGGATAGAAATAAGTTAATGTTTAAGTTGTATTAGGACTGGTGTTATTCTCAATCAATGGTGTAGATTAACTAAGTAAAATCTAAGGGCTGGGATTAGAGAAAAATCCTAAACAAAGTTTTACTCTAAAAAACTATCTAAACACTGGTTTGGTCGTCCAAACCAGAAAACTAAAAATCTAGGTTGATAGCTAAAGCTAAGGAAGAAGAAGAAACAGTTCAAAGTTGAACTGGGTTGAGGAAAAGGAAGAATTTGCGCGTCAAGCAAGGTAAGTAACTTCAATTTAGTTTATATCCTTGATTTGAATTAGGTGATATGCCATATTCAAGGAATATGACATACCACATTGAATTCAATTCAAATAAAACACTGTTCTTCAAAAAAACATGATGTTTCTAAAAATTGATCTTTCCAAGCAAGGTAAGCTTTAATTTTGATTGTTATTTTGATTAGGTTAGTTTCGGAATTGAATTTAAATATGAGTTTATGTTGAAGAGGATTTCTAAATATGTGTTGGAATATAAAAATTATGTTAAATTGTTGTTTCTGGGCAAACCGGCGGCCTGCCGGCTAGCCTGCTGGTTCACGCAAATGGTGTCCAGCAAACCTACCGGTGTGTCAGTAGCCTGCCGGAAGCCTGCTGGATCTCCCTAACTGATTTATGACCTTCTGCCTAGCCTGCCGGATGGCCAACTGGTGTGCCGATTAGCCTGTCGGATGGCCAGCCGGTGTGCTGGCTTGCCTACTGGTGGGTATCCTGAGACTTATGGAAAAACCACACCATTTGTCTCGGCTGTCGGATGGCCAACTGGTGTGCCGGTCAGCCTTAGAACCTGCACCTTGTTAAATTTGCCCCTGTCTAGGCTGTCGTATGGCCAACCGGTGTTCCGGTTAACCTATCGGTGTGCCCAGAGACCTTGATTCAAATTGGTTTGGATCATCCCAGGCAACCGGCAGACCAGTCGGCGTGCCGGCCTGCCTGCCGGTCTGCTCAGGTTAGGTTGTTTGTTATGAACTTTGTGTTATATTTATTGTTTCATTAATTATGATTAATTGTATGTTAATTATAATTATTCATGACATAAATTTAAGGCTATTTTATTTTTTTTATAATTAATTATGATTAATCATATATCTTGCATAAATTGAATTGATTGGATATTATGATGATCCAAATCATATTCTAAAGCTTCGTATTTCATACTTAGACTCATTGCACATCTGTCCACATGTTGTATGATTAGTTAGTGTGCACAAACACCTCACATTGCACAATATATCCAATTGAGTTAATGACCATAATCTGGTCATATACTAGACCTACCATTTGACTTCACTTATGATGAAGTTTCAGATTTAATCTGAGTGAATCATGACTTGGACATCATGATTAGGTGAGGAAGTCCCGGATGGACAAACATTATCAGTTGAGAGCCGCGGCTCGAACATAAGGGTTCTAACAAGAATTTCCTTAAGTTTGTGTCGTGACAAAGTTGGTATCAGTGCCTAAGTTTTCAAGTTTTAAACCAGATTCCAAAGTTTTTGATTGCCGATGTTTTGAAAGTTTTCAAGGTGATGATATTTTAATGATTTTTGGGTGTTGTATGAACTAAATAATATTTATGGAAAATTAATTCATGATAAACTTGGGTGTTGTTTCTTCGTTCTACAAGTATTTAGGTGATAATCCGATGGCCGGAAGAAGAAGGGGTGGTAGTGTGGACACAAGTGTACCGTGGACGAGTTAAGATGACAACTAGAACCCGCAACTGGCTGGGATCTTTCAAGCCATGGGGTAGATGGCCAATATGATGCAGCAGCAACAAGCTCAAGCTCAGGCGCAACCGAAGCACAAGTTGAAGCACAAGCCGTAGCACAAACACAAGTGGCATACCAATATCAGCAAATTGATTCTCAGAAGAATATCAAGAGCATTGAAAAGATTAAGAAATTGGGACCGAATATCTTCAAGGGCACGACTGATCCGATGGAGGCGCAAGCTTGGATCGACTTGATGGAGCATATCTTTGACGTCTTGGAGATAGAAGACATGGAAATGGTCCGATTTGCTGCCTTCATGCTTGAAGGCGAGGCAAGGCGTTGGTGGAAATCAGCCATGGAAATCGCTATGTTTACACATGGGAGGATTTCAAGGTAAGGTTTTTCCTGGAGTACTTCCCGAGGAGTGTGAGAAGGGAGAAGGAGCTGGAGTTTATGAAGTTGGAACAAGACCATACCAGAACATGCGGCGAAGTTTACTGAGTTATCTCAGTTCGCCCCTTATGCGGTTGATGACGAAAAGAAGAAAGCCTTCAGATTTGAAAGTGGACTGAGGCCGAGCATCAAAAGCCAACTTGTTGTGAGGGAATTCACAGAGTATCATCAAGTTGTGGACTGTGCACGAAAGGTCGAGGGCATGACGGAATACCGGAAAGTACAAGATCAAAGGGTGAAGAGTAACTTCAGACCTGGGAATTTCAGAAGCAACCCGACTGATGATCAAAAGCTGCAAAGAACACAGGGACCAACCAACACTTCTGCACTTCAGGCCCCGATCACGAAATGCTTCAATTGCGGACGATTGAGACACCGTATCAAGGACTGCCGACTACCTAAGAACCCCCAACAGCCAGCATCAACAGTTCGTGCCAAGACCACACTACCAACAGAACCCTAGACCGGTACAGCAGCAAGCTCAGCCGAAAGGGGCTAAGAATGGAGTCCCACAGTAGCAACTGACTCAACGGGGCAAGATCTTTGCCTTAGAGTCACAGCCGAATGAAGTTATAGAAGATACGGTCCACGTTTTTCATGTCTTAGCCAAGGTACTTTTCGATACGGGAACGTCACACTCTTTGATAGCTCTTTCACTTGTAAATTGCCTAAATTTACCTTTGAAAGAGTTAGAGAAGAGTTTTGTATTGGCCAACTCGGTTGGTGGGTCAGCATACTTAGGGAAGGTTTGTGAGTCTTGTCTAGTAACCGTAGGTGAGATCACTATACCATTCGACCTAATTGTGTTGGATATGAGTAACTTTGATGTAATATTGGGTATGGATTGGCTAATTTCACATCATGTGCAAATAGACTGCCATAACCAAGTAATTCACTTTAAAACACCTAAGGGGTTGATTGTAAGGGTAGATGGATCCAAATATGGGATGTCAAACTACTTCGCATGTTTGGATTTTTGGTCTATAGATGAGGTGAGGAATTGGAAACAAATCCCCATTGTGTGTCAATTTGGAAGCATTTTCTAAGACATACCGGGATTGCCTCCCAAGAGAGAAGTAGAATTCTGTATAAAACTGTCAGCCGAAATGAACCCTATTGCATTGCTGACCTATCGTATGGCACCAACTAAATTGAAGGAGTTGAGAAACCAGCTGGACGATCTACTTGCCTTAAAGTTCATCAGACCAAGCTCATCCCCATGGGGAGCACCCGTACTATTTGTGAAGAAGAAAGATGAATCTCTACGACTGTGCATCGATTACTGAAAGCTGAACCAAGTAACGATGAAGAACAAGTATCCACTGCCATGGATCGAGGATTTGTTTGATCAACTGAAGGGAGCAACGTACTTCTCAAAAATAGACCTCAGAACCGGGTACCATCAGCTACTGACCAAGGAGGATGGAACCATTAAGTACAAGGGACGACTATGTGTGACGGGCAACAAGGACATTAACATAGAAATTTGTGGAAGAAGCGCACCGTTCACGCTATTCTATTCATCCCGGAAAGAAGAAGATGTACCACGACTTAAGGAGGCAGTACTGGTGGAGAAGAATGAAGAAGGAGATTGAGGACTTTGTGACTAAGAGTGTCACATGCTAAAAAGTGAGGCTGGACACCAAAGACTAGCCGAGTTGTTACAACCCTTACCTATTGGAGAATGGAAGTGGGAGCACATCTCTATAGATTTCGTTACTGGGCTACCTAAGACCCGCAACAACCATGATATGGTTTGGGTGATTGTGGACAGATTGACCAAATCTAAACACTTCATCGCAGTAAGGATCACGATGAACACCAATGATTTGGCAAGGGTTTATGTGAAAGAGATAATCAGACTTCATGGAGTACCAGTGATGATCATATCAGACCGAGGAGCCCAATTCACTTCTAAGTTTTGGGAAAGTTTGCATAAGGCATTGGGAACACAACAAATTTTTAGCATTGCATTTCACCCTTAAATAGACGGACAAACAGAGCGTGTTAATCAAGTTCTGGAAGACCTACTCCGTGCACATATTTTGGACTTTAAAGGGAGTTGGAAGACCACTTGCCACTTATGGATTTCTCATACAACAACAGCTACCAATCTTCTATTGGTATGGCATTGTTCGAAGCCTTATACGGAAGACATGCAGATCCCCTTTGTGCTGGAATGAAGACAATGCACATGTTGCCTTAGGACCAGAAATCATCATTGAAACAACTGAGAAGATTAAGTTTATTAGGGAGAAACTTCACATAGCACAACATCGTCAGAAAAAGTATGCCGGTGTAAGAAGAAGAGATCTAGAATTTATGGTAGGAGATTGGGTATTCCTTAAGGTTTCACCAACCAAAGGAGTATTCC
>JAUPMG010204987.1:0-16142 GCA_031762675.1 Pachysandra terminalis
ATGTCATTTTAAGACTTATATATATATATATATATATATATATATATATATATATGTTAAAATATTATATATATATATATATATATATATTGGTTTAATTCTTTTTTTTTAATATTATATATAATACTAACCCAGAAAATTCTCTATTAAATAAACGATTTGGATTAGTATTGATGATGCATAAATCGTAATAACCCAAAATTCGAATACTTTTTTTGGTAAAGCTTGAATTCACTAATACAAGAGTATCAACAGAAATGTAATCTGAAGAGTTTGTCTTAGGATAGCCTAAACTGTCGCGCAACCGTTTTATCTAGAGCGTTTATTCCTGAAATGTAATTTGTAAATAAGACAAAAAAGAGTCAAAAAGAGAAGAGGTTGAGATGTCAAGTGTATCAATAAGAACACACACCACATAGCAAGGGAGCCTGAGTGGTTGAAGGACACTAGTCTTTTATTTGTTTTCTTAATAAGTTATCACTCATGATCTTTCAAATATCTGTGTGTTTTACTTGAAGGTGATAGGTTCTTTTCAATGTTGCAACAGTTATTTAGATTATGTATTGAGTCTACAAATTTCTGAATTGTTGTTTGATTTGTGGGCAGGCTCTACTATTTATAGAGAAATCATCTAATAGCATACTTTCTTGATTATGACATATGTCAATTAGACAACTGTTCAGAGAGGAGCTTAAAAATATCTCCATGCAGCAATGCATATCCAAGTATACACATCTTCAACGCGACTAAGTTATTCCACAAAGAAATTGTGGTGAATCATTCGATCAAGTGAACTTGCTCCATCATAGGCTGCTCTAAAGTCTATAAGATCAAGAAATAAATGACGTGTTCAATGCATAAAGTTTCATAAAGCAATGTTCCGTTTTTATCACCGTCATACTTATTAAGACAAAAATCCCCTCAGATAAGATAGACATCATATATATATATATATATGTAACTGCGGTTTTAACACGTGATGAAATGGAGATTTACTTCAATCTTCTTTACAAAGCCAAGTCATTCGAGTTCTGCAAGCATTCATTCTCTTCCAAAGGATCATTTTTTGGTAGTTCAATCCATGTTCTTTTAGAAGAAACCGGAGTAACCCCATACTCTTTTCCAAGGTGATCAATATATTTAACAAACTTATCCATTTGAAAATCTTAATGTATAAGAGTCCTAGTAGGTGATTCGGTTTTCATGATCAATTATCCCTGGTGAGGAAATGTTACCTTAGGATTTTTCAAAGTTCTAGGTTAAGTAACCAATTCGAGTGCCTTTGAATTGGACTTTCGTAAGAGAAACCCGCTTCCTTCAAAATACTCTTAAAGCAAAGTGTACATGTAAATTCCGCGAAGTCATGTATGCCATTTGAAGGAAACATACGAGAAAGGTAAGAATATGCCTTCGAAGTACTCCTCTATAAGGCTACTTTGAAGTTAGTAAAAGTCTGCATTCAAAAGTATTTCCTAGGGATGAGTAAAAACGTATTTCATAAGTTCTTTTAATTAAGGACTCTTTTGAAGTCAACCGAATGCAAGGTCTATTGTGGGTGACTAGCCTTAATCTATTTGAGGATAACTAACTCTTAACGAATTGACCATCTCAGATTAGTTAGCCTCATGTTAGGTCAACCGATAACCACCTCTTCCTGTAAGATTTCCTTCACTGCAGGAGTTAACCGTTTAATCAGTGATTTAACCCTTGATCAGGATAAGATAACTGCAAACCTCGTATCAGACTAAAAGACCATCAGTATTAATAACGTGGCCCAATAGAGGCGCAGGTCACCGTTCGACGTTTCATATGCGGGAGTTATGGAGGAAGCAGATAACTACTTTATGTATGATATGCATATGCAACTATATCTTACAAACGTATACACCCGTTTTAGGATCATGCCGCATATCCAAAGAGATTATTTAGAGCCCCGGATCATCATTATTCATCTAGTGTATTTTTTGGTAAGGATTTTAAGTTCATTCTTATCTTTTTTTTACTTCAAAAAAAAAAAGAAAAAAGATAACAAGGTTCAATACTATCAATAAATTTAAACCATTTTGTCAATAGATCAAGATCCGCAGTAGCCATCTGACGACGAAACAAGGCTCCACTAATCAGATCAAAACGACTTACAGGAACATAAGAACTCCCGTTAACTGCTAAAGAAACAAAACTTCTTCCAAGTTCCATCCAGGATAGCTACAAGAAAGAACAAGGGGAATACAAGTATAAATTGCTTACCTTTGAGCAAAGTTTATCATACAGACCTGAAGTGGGGTAATGAACTACGAAAATATCAAACTCATAAAGTTTGCGAAAACGCTTTCTTCTCTTCTACATCAGAAGCAGCATCCGAATCCGAATCCAGTTTCCTGAAGACTAGCTTTTGTTGGGGAAGCTGGCCATTAGGAAATGCTGTTACATCTGTGTCTATTACGATGGTATCCTCATCCTTGAACTCTCCTCTCAAGATACCCTTGGCAAGCTCATTCTCAACATTCTGTTGGATCACACGTTTAACCGGCCTGGCGCCATAATTGGGGTCATACCCAAGACTCCCTAGAAGCTGGACCGCTGCATCACTCACCTTGATTTTCATCTTCCGATCCGCAATCCTCTTTTGCACACGCTCCAACTGAAATGCAAAATCATGAGGTGTAAGAATATCTAAACAGAAAGAATTCCGTAAATTTTGAGAAACCTGTAACAAGTGAAATGAAGACGGAAGGAGAGAGTTGGGCTTCAAGCATTTGAATTAGTTGCACCAAAATCACATAACAGATGACACGATACCAATAGATTTATTAGAAACATCAGAGAAAACAGCCTCTTGCACAAAGCGTTTAAACTTGGCATCAGATAGGGGATCGGCCAATCCAAACATGGCCCAATTTTTTATTTTTTAGTTTTTTCAGATCATACATTTTTTTAGGGGTGTCAGACAATCCATATTGGATCGACCGATCTGACTTGTCTGAAACAGACTTGGTTTCAGACCGAGGCGGAAAATTTTAGTAATTTTCGGGATCAACTTGGGATCGTGACTCGTCCCAAGCTGATCCCGAGTTGTATCGGCCAATCCGACTCAGGATCGGCCGATATTTAACACTATGCTTCTACATATAACTCATAAATGAAATTAGCCAAAAAAACAAAGATAAAACCTAAAACAATAGTATTGCCAATCAATGAAAGCATAAATAGGGAAGATACTCACCTGTAATCTGACAATTTTGTTTATCTGGTCCCGGTCCAAAGGCTGGAAAACAATGTACTCATCAACTCGGTTCATGAACTCGGGACGAAAGATAGCACTTGCAGCATCCAACACCTTCTCCTTAATGGTTTCATAGGCCAAGTCCTTCGACAAGCCCTCATCATCTGTGTTGAGTATGTATTGCGAACCCACATTTGAAGTCATAATGATAACAGTGTTTGTAAAGCTCACGGTGCGGCCCTGGGAATCAGTCACTCTCCCATCATCCAGAATCTGAAGTAATACATTAAACACGTCGGAGTGAGCCTTTTCTATCTCATCAAACAAAATAACAGCATACGGCCTCCTGCGAACAGTCTCTGTCAACTGTCCACCTTCCTCATACCCGACATAACCAGGTGGTGCCCCTATTAATCTCGAGACTGCATGCTTCTCCATGTACTCGCTCATATCAATCCGCACAAGAGCTTCTTCGGTGTTGAACATGTAGGCTGCAAGGGCCTTGGCTAGTTCAGTCTTTCCAACACCAGTGGGACCCATAAACATAAAACTAGCAATTGGACGATTAGGATCTGAAAGCCCTGCTCGAGAGCGCTGGATTGCCTCGGCTACGGATCTCACTGCAGGCTCTTGACCCACAACGCGTTTATGCAGCTCATCTTCCAAATGTAACAGCTTCTCCCTCTCAGATTGTTGAAGCTTGGAAACAGGGATACCAGTCCATTTGCTGACTATTTCAGCAATGTCATCCCCTGTAACTTCTTCTCTTAGCATGGACTTCCCAGAATTCATGTATTCATTCAATTCCTTCTCCGCAGTTTCCAGTTGGCGCTGCAAAGAGTTGAGGCTCCCGTACTTGAGTTCAGCAGCACGATTAAGATCATACTCCCGCTCAGCCTGCTGAATCTCAAGATTTACCCTGTCGATCTGCATTATGAGTTTAGCAGTCAATTAAAAAGAGTTGGTAACATTCAATTATGCGCCAACACGAACAAATTTATGGCATTACAATGTACTATAGTTAATTTGTCCAGCTGAGAAACAAGAACCATAGCAGAATAGACCTGATGTTTTTCCTATTTTCATTTAGGAAAAGATGGAGAAGAAGTCGATCAAAATTGTGGAAAGACCAAAAAAAATAAAAATTTAAAATCTTTGGAAAATGATTAGTTGAAGTCACAACATTTCACAGACGACGAGTCCACTATAAATTGTGATCTTGCAAATATTTCTGTGTTATCTATCAACAAAATTAACAACGCATTTCAGAGCCAAGATCAACTGACTTAAGTATTCAACACTACCAAGCTTCCAAATATAGGAACATAAATGAAAACTGCTGTTTATACACTAAACTCAACAATAAGAATAATAAATCAATCAATTTTTTCTATCTAATTGGCGTCAAAATACCAAACCCTGTTCTGTAATTCAAAACTAGCAAATGCCACAACAACAATAACTACCACTACTAAAAAAATGTATATTGCACTAGGTACCTCTTCTTTGATTGACTGGATGCGTGTCATGACAGATTTCTCGTGTTCCCACTGCTCAGTCAGTTCTGCTTGCCTTTTCTTCAAGAGAGAAAGCTCTGCCTCAAGGCGAGCCAACCTATCTTTCGAAGCTTTGTCTGTATCATTTGTAAGAGAAAGCCGCTCCATCTCCAGTTTTAATACTGAACGATTGATCTCGTCAAGGACAGTTGGTTTTGAAGTGATTTCCATTTTCAGTTTGGCAGCAGCCTCATCAACTAGGTCAATAGCTGAAGATGAAACGAATAAGTTAGCACTCGATACCCCCAGTCAATAAATGCCAACATATTGAGGTCCATTTTGAAAGATGGCTATCACATAGAAGTTGCTTTATGCAGCAAATACAGAATATTGCAAAGGCCTCAGCCTGTCGTTCACCAGGTTTGTGTAGATCATTCATTGGATTCTTCGAAGAAATTCTTCAAGGCGCCTAGAGCACCTAACAGCCTTGCTGACAAATTAGCCAAGAGGAGTTGGTAGAGCCTCCTTACTCAGGGGAGCTATTACAGAGAAGATTTGGGAAGGGATATTGATTCTTTTTATTACTTATTTTTCTGCTTGTTGTATTTCTCTATCTTTCACTGGTTATACCGTTTCTTTTGTGTCGCCTTTGGGTTCTGACTTTGGTCAGCCTCATTCATATTTTCTTTCCCTTTGAATGAACTTTTTCATTAATTATGAAATATAGGGTGATGCTACTTCCAGGTGCCAATTTGCTAGGGGTAGAAACCTTAAATACTCACTGCTCGCTTAGCTGATTAACACAAATATACTTTATAGAGCAGTTTATTGATTAAAAAATAATGGGTATTTATCGTTTGATTGAAATATCAATTTAAGATATTTGCCCCTAACAAACTAGTGCCTGGAAATAGCAATACCCAAAACATAGTGAGTATGTTTAAAACAACAGCGATATAAAAGCATCTATTTCTCGAGTCTCTAGGCCAGAGAATCAAGCATTGCTTCCTATGCAGAAAATCACAGGTTCGAAACTGCATGGTGATTAAAACCCAGAGCAACAAAGCATGCTACAGTGGTTACAGATGTGCATTACAATAAACCTAGGCAATATTAGTTGTAGAAAAAAATTTAACCAAGAAAAACACATATTAAGCAACTCAGAAGAGCAAGAAAAGTAAGTTTTAGTTTTATCCTCCTAAAACCCTACAGTAAACCACAGTAAAAACTAAAATCTCCCAAAAATGGATGGTTTTCAATTATTAATTAAGTTGGGAATCTGCATCTCCCAAGTAGAACCCTTTAAGTAGTGTGATCTGTCCTTCACATCTCCGAATATTCCATTATAGATGGAATATGGACGGTTTTTTTGTTTTATCAACCACACTAACTGTGTTTTTTTTTGTTGGTATTCATATTTTTAGAAAAGAAAGATAATCAAGGTTCACTGGACTACTATACATCTGGGCACATCAGCAACTCATAATCAACTAAATTTCAAAGAACGAGGGGAATTCTTAGATCTGTAACATGTATTACCTTTGTCAGGTAAGAAACGCCCACTGATGTAACGATCAGAAAGAATAGCAGCTTCGACAAGTGCACTATCAGAAATGCGGACTCCATGATGTAGCTCATACCGTTCACGCAAGCCACGTAGTATAGAGATCGTATCTTCCACTGTTGGTTGATCAACATATACTTGCTGGAAACGCCGCTCTAAAGCCGGATCTTTCTCAATATATTTACGATACTCATCCAGAGTAGTTGCACCAATACATCTCAACTCTCCACGGCCGAGCATGGGCTTCAACAGATTACCAGCATCCATGGCACCATTTGTAGCACCTGAAACAGAAGCCCGGTGCATATTCATTTCCATCTGATTCATCATCATCAACACTGTCCCACTATTTGAAACCAGCTACATGTTAACATACGATTCTACTTGGAGCAGATCAGAAATTTAGGAAATATGGCATGTCAAATAAACTCCGACCAATGTTTAAAATAAGTTAGCAGAGTGATTTTTAAGCCCGTAAGAACTCAAAACAAATTCTTAAAGAATGCAAAAGACATTAGACCAACAAATAATACTGTGAAACACAAAAAAAATATGATAAATTACTGATTAGCTTTTAAACATTGTTCCATAACTTTTTTATGAATAACCTATCAATGTATCTAAGACATGGACAAACTAAACATCCAACTGAATTTACCTGCCCCAACAACTGTGTGAATTTCATCAATAAAAAGGACTATCTGCCCCTCTGAATCTGTCACTTCCTTGAGTACAGCTTTCAGTCTATCCTCAAATTCTCCCCGGAATTTTGCACCAGCAATGAGCGCACCCATGTCAAGGGATATCAACTGCAAAGGGAAAATAGATCGGAGAAGAGCTCATTGCAGTTACAGGTTAAACAATATATTAAAGAAATAAAACATTCATTGAAGCAATTAGTTATTAGAAATTTTCAGTGATATGCACACCTTGCGATTCATCAGAGCTTGAGGTACATCTCCTTGCACTATTCTTTGGGCAAGCCTGTTGAAAAGGTATAGTTAAAATGAAAATTTATAATAAAAAAAATAATGAGCATGAAGTATGCAATGTAGATGAGCCAACCTAGCTATCAAGTTTTCAAACTTGACTTGTCGGAAGAAACCAAATACTCGCATAGAAATTTAGTATTGAAGTCTTGAGACTCAAGTTAGGTTCACATAATAAGCAAGCCACTGTCAAGACCAAGGTGCTCGACACAGCTCTGATATATGGGACAAGCGGAGTAAAATCTCGGTGAAATTAGTAAGAAGCAAGATCCAGTTTACACACACGCACACACACATACACACACACACACATGCACACACGTATGCACGCACACACAAATGTGTGCACGCATGCATGCACACACAGAGCACGCAGGCGCACATGCATCACGCACTCATCCGCACACAGAAACACATATAGACAAGTATTTCTGTACGCATGTATTTATGTAAGCACAATCCCCAAGATCTGAATGAATACTCCTCTCTACATACAAATATACACAAGTATGCCTGTATTTTATGTATTTATGTATGCACAATCTCTGAGATTCGGATGAATCTTCCTCTATACAAACAAACACACACACACATTATATATATATGTATGTGTTTGTGTGTGTGCATGGATGTATGTGTATATGTATAAAGCGAACGTTCTAGAAACTTACCCTTCAGAAATTGCAGTTTTTCCGACACCAGGCTCACCAATTAGAACAGGATTGTTCTTTGTTCTTCTCGAGAGGATTTGTATACATCTACGTATTTCATCATCTCTTCCTATAACAGGATCAAGCTTTCCCGCTCTCGCCATCGCTGTCAAATCTTTCCCATACTTTTCTAATGCCTCATACTTCCCTTCAGGATCTGTAATAAACATATAGTGTCAATTACCATGACCTACTCAGTAGGAAGAATGTAGCATACATATCCGTCAACAAATGGATATCAAAGAAAATTGATGACATATAACCAGTGATAGGAAGTGAGCAATGGAAGCTAGCATCACCTTGGTCAATAACTGTTTGACTCCCCCTAATTGACTGTATTGCAGATTTTAAGGCGTTAAGAGAAATTTGGAAATCTTTAAATAGCTGTTTTCCAAATCGCTGATCTTGGGTAAAACCAAGCACTAAATGCTCAACTGACACAAAGGAATCCCCATACTCTTTCTTGTAATCTCTGGCTCGCTGTATCAGAGCTTCCAAATCCCGTCCTAACATGGACCCAGATGATTGATCAAGAACCTATAACAGATGGACAACTATAGAGTTGAGAAAACCACGCTATCAGCAGAAATACTATAAAATAAAAAATATATCAACTGTTCAAATCTGCAAGATCTATAGGACAATCTTCCAGCATTACAGAGATACATGTATCATAAATCCAGAAAAGGAAGAGCAAACCAGAAATCACATAGTTGATGATTGTATATCCATCAGTAGGAAGTTTAAGTTACATGCAACCATTCATACAGAATCCATGTTCAATTGCTTTCAGGTAGGTCATGATTTTAGAGAGCCCATACAACGTGCATTTTTGTGCCCATGGCCCCCAAGTACCTTGAGTTTTTATACACGTGAAATCTAACAGCTATGATACTTGAAGCTCCCATTCATTGACCATACTGGCTTGTAGTTTATCAGGTATATTATAAATCTTTCCAAGCATCTTCAAGCACCACCCATCAGCTAAATTCCGCATAGGCAGAAAACCACATGCTAAGAGAAGCCATAGCTCAAGAGATAACAGATAATTAATTACCTTTGGTTGTCGTTGAATGAACTTATCAGTAGCTTCTAAAAGGCGGGTATTATCAACTCCAGCTTTGGAAAATATGCGACGAGCAAGTCCATTCTTCTGTTCCAACAGGGCACTCATCAGATGTTCAGTCTCAACTATCTGATGCTTGTTCTCTTTTGCCACTTCGGGGGAAGAAACAATTGCTTGCCAAGCCATATCCGTGAATTCTTGTTGAGTAATCTGTCATGATCTCAGCAAAAAAAAATCAATATGATAAAAATCTCATTCAAATACTCAAGGTAAAGTATACGTTTTCTTTATTGAGATAAAAAACAAAAACAAAAAAGAAGAAACAGGGTACAACAATTCTGCACCAGTTTCACCAAATAATTGAGAAAAGAATACAATCATGATAAGAAAACAAATTTTAGGTTTTACACACAATTTTGGAGATAACTTTGCTAGCTTTTGGGAGGAATTAAAAGAAAAGCCAAATAAAAAAAAATCAATTTCATGAAATTCAATTTTTATAATTAGGTGTTAATATCTAACTAATAATATAGCAAAAGTTAATACTCCAAGAAAAGTTTAAATGTTGAAAACAGGGCCATAGGAATATATGAGCTATTATATTAAAAAAATATCCAATAATTAGTTTAGCATACAAATGAGCTAACATAAGTGCAAACAACAACTAACAACCAAAGAAAAGTTAAAAATACAGCAGTCACAAAAACATTATGTTACAAGTTTGATGAATGTATTCGATCAAATCCAGTAAATTCTAGTTTCATACTACGTTTACAAGAAAATTGAAATATATCAAACAAAAAATGGTACAGGTACCTTCCTTCAAACACCAAATTTACTTTGATAGTTAAATTTTCCCAGCAATGAGATAAAATGTCGAATGAAGGAAAAGGGCTTCCTAATATTGCATAAAGGAATCAATTTCCATGTTAAACTGGAAGGAAACAAATTTAAAATTTTTGTGTTTAATTCATCAGGAAAAAAAATCCCTTTCTTGACTAAAAATTCGGCACAGTTTCCTTAATTTAGGCCAAAAAAAAAAAACAAAAGAATTGGAATTAGCAAACTTTTTTTGAAAGTTTGTAAATAAGAATATAAATGGTATTGGAAAGGCATTTCCCAGCCATGAAAAGAAAGAAAAAAAAATTCCAATGAGCTATCTTCGGCTGGAAAGGTAAAACCATCACCAAGCCGTCTGGTCTCTCTAAAAGCTCGGGCACAAATGCAAGAGGTCAAATAACATATCCTCATCGACAATTGTCTTCCATAATCGTTTAATCACAGAAGACCTCCTCATCTTCCAACATTAGTTCCAACCATAAGGAAGCTGGTAACAAGAACCGTGTTTCATCGTTAAACTGTACCTAGAGCCATATCTTCTGCTAAATAGTGAGCCCTAAAATTCTCCCTCTTTACCTGCATCCACTAGCTCTATCTTATTCGCCTTTTTTCTAATTTGTTGTTCACCATGTTAATATACATCCATACTAACATCCACATCCTATCTATACTTAATCTCTAAACATCTTGTTTGTAAATTCCCAACTTTCGGTTCAACAAGTTCCCCAACCAAATTAATATCTCATAAATCCATTCTTTCAACTCGGTCGGCGAATGTGGACCATATAATAATCCAAAAAATACATTCATTAATTAGAAAATGCAAATTCTAAACTGAAACTGCAAAATTTCATCGAAATCCATTCCATAATTTTCGACAAAAAAAATTCTCATGGATCCAATAACAATATAGAAAAATCTCACACACAACGTTAATTACAAAAGAATATGTGTATCATATCAATTCTTGTGTGTTAAGAGCGGAGAGATAATTTTTTTTTTTGTTTGGGAACAGAAAAAAAAAAATCTAATAGGAAGACCAAAATATTATGAATTAGAAACACAAGACAAAGAAGGCAATAATAATTACCCTTCCATCCTTTGAAGCATCGCATCGGACGCCAAACGATCTCGAACTCTTCCTTAATCTCTCAAATCTTCTAGTAAGAACTACATCGTTCATCCTCAAAACTTTCGACGATTTTAGGGTGTTTATAGTTCTAGGGCTTACGGTTAAGCTGAGGGAGAATTGAGGCTGAGCAAATAAATCTTTTCTGCTACAACCTTTCGGTATAGACGGAAGATGGAGGAGGACACCTGAAATTGACGTCGCCATTGCCGGAACCCGGCGAATTCACTATAGTTTCTTGTTTTCCGGTAAGGGTTTCACGATATTTTTTTCTGTTCCTGGAGAAGGCGCTCTTGGTGAAAATGTATAAAAGCGAGGGCCCTGCGTGTGAATTTGTTTGAAATCGAGAAAGAAACAAAAGGGAGGAAGTTGGGAGAGGGTTCTCGCAGGTTCTTGTAAGAGCTAAGCTCGAGAGTTCAAGAACGTGGTCCCCCCAGATTATTGGATAAGCAAGGTGCGTAGTACGCACGAGGATCGTGCTTATCACGTGACTGTGAAGGATGATATAGTGTGCCAAAATATTTTTTAAACCTAATTTTTCATATGATAAAATATTTAATATAATTAAGAATAATATTATCTTTTGATTTATTTTAAGAGAGGTAACAATTAATTTTTTTTAAATAACTATTACACATCTTTCAGTTTAAAAAGAAACGATTAAAGCGTTCTAAAGATGTATAAAAATATAATGGTGTATAAGCATATAATACTACACGTGCCACCTAAGGTTAGCTGTCAAGGAAAGACAAAGATGGTGTGTGGTAGGGGTGTCAATTGGTTCGGTTAAAACCAAAAACCAAACATACCAACTAGAAAAAAGTAGGATTGGTTTGGTTTTTTTTTTTTTTTTCATTTTGGTTTAATTATTATTTAGAAAACAAAAAATCGAATTTATTTGGTTTCGTTTCCGGTTAGGGTTTGCCTAAATCGAACCAAACAAAAAAAAAAAAACCGAAATAGATTATATATATATATATAAACATATATACATGTGTATGTGCGTTTTATATAGAAAATAATATTAATTTTCTCAAACCGAACCAAAAAATTGAAGTTATCAGTTTCTATTTCGGTTTGATACTGTTTTCAGTTTTATTCATTGTAATTCGGTTTGGTTTTCGGTTTTCTAATTTGGTTTGGTTCGATTTTTGGTTTAGAGTAACATAATTCGATTTAGTTTAGGTTTGAGCACTAAACCAAAACATAACACTAAACCAAATCATACCGATAGAATTACACCTCTAGTGTGTGGTGTGTGTAGGCTGGAGTACTAGGAAAATACTTTCCACCTATCTTTTTCTTTCAAAATCTCAAAATCTATACTTGTTGTGTTTTTTAAGGTAAGGGAAATGCACAAGGTACAAATGACGTTTTAGTGCTTTGAAAAAGTTTTTTTTGTTCTTAGCTCAAACTCTTTAAAAATTTTTAAGATTCAATGAATTTTGTCATTGAAAATATTGAAATGCCAAAATTGCCCTTATGATAATTTTTTGAAATTGCAAACTTGTTCATCTTCTTCTCTTCCTACTCGACTTTGGGAACGAGCTCAAACTTGTTCATCTTCTTCTCTTCTTCCTGTGCACACGACACTCACAAGGTTGAGGGTTTTTGTCTTGTTCAAATTGATTGGCTGTTTCTTCTTCACTTCCTACTGTGATTTTGAGAACGAGCTCAAGCAACTCCTATGCCAGAGTTTTCATGCTGCGATTTGTACAAACAGATCCCAGCAACAGATGATTTGTAATCCGAAAGATCTTTTGATTGAAGCATATTGCTTTATAAAAGATTCTAGAATAAACAATGACTCTTTGAGAAGCTCTCATGTAATTTTTCTGGTTGGACTAGAAATGGATTGAAAAAGTGTCAAATTTACTTCTTTTAGATGTTCTTATTTAATGGTTTTGATAGAGATGTAAATGGATGGAACTAAGACCTGTTCAAACCTAATATATGTATACAGGAGGATCTGGATTTGTTCAAGAGCTTTTGCTGGATCTAGAATTCTATTTCCATGAAATTGAGAGTAAGGATTAATATTAAAGTAGGATGATTTAAAAAAAATAAAAATTGAAGTTCAATCCTTTTCTGTTTTTCTTACATTAGATTTAGCAGAGTCCTTGCCATATGAAGGCTTGTTCTATAAGAGAGCATTTCAACTTGTATTTGTTTATAACTTGTTATAAAAAAAATAACAAATTAGCTGAGAATTGTTTCAGAACTTGTTATAATCAATCACAACTTGTGCTGTTTATACCAACTTGTTATAAAAAATAACAACTTAACTGAGAATTGTTTCAGAGCTTATTGGAGGTAACCGGACACTTTAGCTGGGACTTGCTTCAGAAGAAGATAACACATTTACTTTCGCAGATTGTTCCCAACTTATTGGAGGTAATAGAAGTTCTAATTTCTGGTTTAACAGTGTATGATAAAAGATAACAAATTAGTAGGGAATTGTTCCTTTGAAATTTTCGTCTTTAAATTGTTTCTCATTACAGTTGTTCCTTTATGAGCTTTATTTCTTTATAAGCTGGTTCGATTAAAAAGCAAATGAAAAAATTAACAGAAACCTTAAGTTCCCAAATCACAGCAAGAAGAAAACCCTCAATCCTCTTGTGGGTGTCGTGCGCGCAGGAGCAAGAGATGAAGATGAGAAACAGCCAATCGATTTGAAGATTGAGCTCGTTCCCAAATCGCAGCAAGATGAAATTTCTCAACCCTAGCTCTTGTGAGTGTCGTGCACGCAGGAAGAAGAGAAGAAGATGAGAAACAACCAATCGTTCAAGCAGGAGAAATAGAAGACGATGAACAAACTTGAGCTCGCTCCTAAAATCGAATAGGAAGAGAAGAAGAAAAGGGCAAAAGAGATGGGTCAAACTGCCATTTTAGAAAATTATCTTAAAGGCAATGTTGGCATTTCAACATTTTCACTTAAAAAATTCTCTGAATCTTAAAATGTTTTAAAAAGTTTGAGCTAACTACAAAAAGATTTTTTCAAAGCACTAAAACGTTATTTGTATCTTGTGCATTTCCCTTGCTTTAAAAAATCGTAAATATGGAGAAATGTTTGATTCCTTGAAGAAGAAAAAATTACTCAATTTCTTTCAAAATCTGTATTTCATCACCCTTTTTCTTCAACCAAACCCGAGAAACTGTTTTCTCCAGCATTTTCTGTTCATTTTCATTGCTCAAAATCTGAAGTTCCACACACAGCAGGAACCGAGATTTCTATTCGGATGAAGCTTTCCTATGAATGAGCACGTAAAATGGATCCTTGAATGGGAATGGATCTGACCTAAACTCCAACTCAAAACCATTAAGGTGAGACCACCATCACAACAAAGTCTAATAGCATCAGCAGCAGAAAATAACAGTTATACTCATAAAAAGCAAACAAAGAAATGTAGTCTTCAGAAAAGGTGGTTTAGAGAACAATAACTTATTATTCGTACAGTTTGAACAAAGACATGGGGCCTTTCTATTCTTAGTATTCTTACAGATTCAAAACAAGATTCTCTTCTACAAATCCACCATGAAGCCGCTACTGAGGCCTCCACGGGCTGCCAGGATAAGCTGTGATCAACTCTTCTTTTTCACAAATATGAAATTAACTTGAAATTCTAGTACAGGTATAATAATTCTGTGCGCTTATATTATTGTGTGTGTGTGTGTGTGTGTGTGTGTGTGTGTGTGGTGAGGATAGTGAGAGGGGCACTTGTACCTGTGACAACTGACAAATATATTTGCCCAAACGACGTGTATGAAAACACGAGATTGTGGCTAGAATTCATGTGTTCGGCTCTATATAACATAGTTAACATCATATACATGGGTGCAATGTGTACCACTTAAGGAATATGGAGAGCAGCAAATTTGTTTTAACATGGAGCACTATAGTGATTTTATAGCCAAAAACCCTTTGAAAGAGTGCATATAGCTCGTGCTTTGTTGATTCACAGACAGAACATAGCATCTGTCTTGCTTTCATCCTTCTTAAGGTAGCTCATCCTCCCACATCCCCTAGATCAACAAGGATGTATGAAGGAAGTACCAAAAAGGAGAGATCTCTAAAATGGGAGAAATTATTAAACACAAACAGAAAAGCGATGCAAAGAAAGCAAGCAATAAAGGAGCTTAAATATCTGGAGATGCTAACCATTCTAAGTATCTACTATACTCTTCAAAATGTAAAGCGAATCTACAGACATATTAAAAAGAAGTGAAATGCTTCTTTCGAAACAAGAGAATGTATCAACTTCAATGACATCTTCAAGGCCATCGATATACTCTGGAGTGGTGACCAATTGCTCAAAAATCACCAGTGTGCTGCTTAAAGGTCCTAGGTTTAATCTACTATTGCATAAAAGCGCACATATAATAGTGTCTAGTGCATGTCATTAGTATTAACATGAAAAACTGCAGTTCATCAATAACACCAACATAAATCAACCAATAAGGTTGCCAATAACATAAAATAGGATGCCAAAGTCTCACAAATGCAAGAAGTTTTTTCCAATTAGATGTGCAGTTTGATTTGTTACTTGCATTTATGCAAGCTCACTAGTATATACATGTTTGTTTCCTGTTATCAGATTCTATTTTCCAGTATGATGCAGCAACCTTTTATCACATAAAGGCTACAGTTTGCATGTATTCCCTTTTTATAGCATGAACGCAAGTTCGATAAATAAATTACATAAAAGCAAAGTAATTACTCAGATGTAAGTTGTAACTAGAGAATTAGAAGTTCTAGAAATCTCTTCAACTATAATGTTGACTCAGGCTCATCCCAACCTGAATCGAAACAAATAATCAAAACTCTAATTGTCACAATTCTTCAGACATACATAGAACACCACTTAATGCTCTTAATGACTAAAGGTAATTACATGGTGGAACAGTTGCAGTTGCAGATATTGTAACTCTACTTTCTTGGATAGAGAAGCAATCTTGTTTTCTAAATTTGAGGATGGAGCTATATCATCAATGATCATATCAACATATTCACGGTAAGTGTAATAACAAATCCCAGGTTTAACCTGTCCTCACTAAGCGGGGTCGGGGATTCCACCTCACTGGGGCGGGGGGGGGGGGGGGGGGGGGGGGGGGGGGGCGGGGCGGG
>JAUPMG010205197.1:0-23537 GCA_031762675.1 Pachysandra terminalis
CACCACCACCACCACCACCATCACCACAATCCTACCACTATCACCCTAAGTCACCAGAACATCGAGCGGGTGAGGGAGCGAGAGCAGGAGTGAAAGCGTGAGAGCATCAAATTTGAAAATTGCTTGTGGTGTAGAGTGCCTACAAAGCGTCTGTTTATATATATATATATATATATATATATATAAATATTTCAATTTTCATTTTTATGCTCAGCCACGTACATAACAAAAGAAAATAATACAAAAAAAATTTCAATTTAACTTTTTCAGTAGAAAACGGATCCATTTTTATATTTTCATAAAAAACCCTCAACAAATTACACGAGAACCCATTTATTTTTATAGTTTTACTTTAATCCGCATGTTAGAAAGTAATATAAAACAAATTATTGTTATATTTTCATAAAAACCCCCCAAAAAGTTTAAAAAAAACCCTTTAGTTTTATAATTTTATTCAATCCGCGTTTGAAAAGTCAAATTCGCAGATTGTGGACGTTTCTGCGCTCAAAACGCGAATTTGCGTTCTGAAGGTGAAAACGCCACCCAAACCCACAGATTGTATGACATAACTACCATCCCCACCACCCCCACTGCCACCACCAGCTCCAAATCCTGGGCTCAAGAATCCTTTTGTAGAATATCAAAATTATATTCTCACTAACAAATCAAAATAACTCTTGATCCAAATACCCCCTCCATATCCTAAGCTTAAGAAACCTTTTATAGAATTTCCAAAATTATGTCATCATTGGCAAATCAAAATTACTCTTCATCCAATAAAGAAAATCATTTTTAATAGGAATACAAATTATAAACCCTAAAGAATTCGAGATAAAAACAATGATCTTTATCTTGGCTTAAATTCCACAAGCCAACAAAAAATTGAAAGTTGTTTTTATCTTCTCTACATAGTCAAAAAGGTATTCCAATATTGTCATTTAGTATGTTGGTCAAAGGAACATGACATTGTCTTCTTCAACACCCACCAGCATCGCGAAACTCCAAACCAAAGTTCTGATATTAATTGTTGTGGTATCAAATTCTCCCAACCGAATACTTGTGTTATGACCCTTGTAAAGTGTCTTTTTTTTTTTATTCACCATCAGGGTGATTATTTTACAATATAAGGTTATTTCCTCGTACGATGATTATAATGATAAAACCATCGAAATCTAAAGAGTAGCCTTTAATAAGAACCAACTTTATTAGACATCACCATAAAACTATATAAGCGCTTATTCCGCAGAAAGTCATGCTTGTTTGAAGCCACGATGCTCCCTGTGCATCTTATTTATATCTAGCACTTCTAAATGAATAATCACCTCTACTACATCAAAAACCATAAGGAACCTTAAATCTCCATCATCATGAAGAACCACTTCAAGAAAAGAATCTCTCTCTCTCTCTCTCTCTCTTCTCTCTCTCTCTCTCTCTCTAAGATTCTAGGTTTTAGAATGCTTTAATTATAGAATTTCCGAAATTATATTATCATTAGCAAACCCAAAATAACTTCTAATCTAATTAAGAAAGACATTCCAATAAAAATACAAATTAATTATGAACTTCATAGAATTCAAGACAAAACCTAACAAATTTAATGCTTCTCTGGAAACGACTAAAATAAAAAGTAGAAGGTACTTTACAAGCCTCTACTTCAAGAGTTCTCGAGCATATTCGATTTTATTCAACAATGACTGCAAAGTAAAATTGACCATGAAAATGATACTAGATTTTATGTAATATCACGTGAACACCAAATTCAGGGTGAATAGTTACGACGGCTTTTGGAGCATGGGCATAGGAGGGTGAAATCTCAAAGGAGAATTTTTGTAGAATCATAACCAGACCCATCTTTGCTTCCGCCCATGCAAAGTTCTGTCCAATACATATCCTGGGGCCCCAACCAAACGGGATGAAAGAAACTTTGTTATTCGTTGCCTTTGAAACTCCTTCAGAGAATCTCTCTGGTTTGAACTCTTGTGCATCATCACCCCAAAGATCACGATTATGATGAACAAGAAGAGCCGGCAAGACGAGCTCCACTCCAGGTGGTATAGTGAATTCCCCTAGTTTCATTTTCTTGTAATTATATCGAATAAGCTGAACTACCGGCAGGTATAATCTAAGAACCTCATTCAGTATCATAGTTACCTGCAACAGTAATAAATTCAAGAATTTCAGAGATCAGCTTTTGAATCCACAGCTATGGTTAACAAATGTTTCCCATGCCCAAGCATGTACATTCACTAAGAAAAATAAGCAGAAACTCAAAAATTTTAGGTGAGTTAATCGATGAAAGTCTTGTATATATATTTTTCCCAAATACTTGTAAGAATTCTTCCCTAGCTTTAACTTGCCAATCAAAGTAATGTTTTGTAGCCCTCTAATAAAGGTAATATTTTGAAAGGGACGTGTGGCTATCAGACTGCGATGATAAACGGTTTTGGTCTAAATCTGTTGATGGAGAATTTTCTGTTAACTTTGTTTGGTCTATTATTAGGAGGACATCTCTTAAATTGAGTTTTTCTTCTTGGTTGTGGCATAAAAGGGCTCATTTAAAAATTAGTGTTTTTATTTGAAAAATGCTTAATGGTTATATCCCTTCGGATCAACTGTTACAAGGGGCTCAGGTTTTTCTCTCTTCACGTTGCAACTATTGTATTTCTTATCATATAGAATCTCTTCAGCATTTATTTATAGATAGTGACTTGGGTCTTCAAGTTTGGACAGATTTCAGTAGGATTTTTGGGGTTCCTCCTCAACAATCTATCTATCCTCCTATTATGTTATGGCTTTCTGGTGCAAGATTGAAAGCTCAATTAGGTTGTTTGCGGGGTGTTTTACTGTTTTTCCTTCTTTACAAATTATGGATTGGCAGGAATAAAATTCATTTTGAGGATATCAAATCAAGTGCTGAAGTTGTTATTTCTAAAGTCCTAAAGTGATTGTTTGAGTTAAACTCTCTTATTATGCCTAAGAAAATGCATAATTTTCTGATAAATTATCATTGGATATTTTGGGGATTGGTGTTTCTTCTATTTTGATTTCGCATCGGATTTTGGTTAAATGGTTAAAACCAGAATTTGGTTTTAAGCTTAACACTGATGGTGGTTCATCGGGGAATCCTGGCCCTAGTGGTGGTCGTTGTATTGTAAGGGATGCTCATGGTTTGATTGTGGCTGCATTCTCTTCTTTCTATGGCGTTTTTGCGAATAACTCGGTTGAAACTAGGGCTTTAATAGATGGTTTAAAGCTATGCTCGTTAATGAGTTTGAAGCCTTTAATCATTGAGGTTGATTATCAGATCACTGTGGACTGGTTGGCTAAAAGAAAGATGCCTCATTGGATTCTTACTTCTAAATGAATTGAGATTTATAAATTTTTGTATGAGCTTAATCCTATGATATGTCATATGTTTAGGGAAGGAAATGCAGTTGCGGATGCAATTGTCAAGCTTGCTTGTTCAGTTTATACGGATCAGATATTTCGTTTATTGCATCATCTTCCCTTTGATATTTGCTACCTTATCAATTGTGACAATGTTGGTTTGGGTAGTTTTAGAGGATAATTCTTATGTTGGTTTTAGGCTATTTATTTGGTCATCTTTTATTAGTTGGTGAACATTACTTTGGGGTTTGGTTTTATGTCTCCTATTTATATAATTTTTTAACTAATTTCTAATATATAAGTCGGGGTCTATGCCCAACCCCTCCCACCGTTGGAGTGCCTCTCCCCCCGACCCAAAAAAAATAAAAATAAAATAATAAATAAAATTAAGATGCATAGTAAAAAAGACCAATATAGAAAGCTATACTCACAATTTTCAGTTGGGCTAACCCTTCAAATTCTGGTTTATCCTTCCCAAATACTTGTAAGACTTCTTCCCTAGCTTTATCTTGCCAATTAGGATGCATACCTAACAAAACCACTGTCCACGCAAGCAAGACTGAGGTAGTCTCCTGCCCAGCAAAGTAAAATAGCTTGCATTCCTCCATCACTTCTTCATTGCTCATTCCCATATTCTTTTTATTACCTTGTTCTTTAATTTCTTTAAAATTAGACTCCATTAATAACCCCAATAAATCATCATTATTTGCTTCTCCTGCTTTCATAGCCTTTTCTTTCTTTTTGATGATACCCATTAACAGAGCTCGTATTTCTCTATCAATTTGCTTCATCCTTTTGTTCCTTTTTGTTGGCAACCAAAAACTACACACAAGCATAAGTCATGACAGCATCAGTTATATTACCCTTCATTAATTTATTGGGGTTTTTTCAAAGTAAAATTTATTAAAGTTGCATGGATTATTCTAGCAAATATAAAAAAATTAAAAAAAAAAATCCATTAACCTGTACCTAAACCTGGGATGTATATAGTTTGATCAACCTGGATAACAAGTTCGGCCTGCTCGTTTTGGAGTTGGAATATCTTTCTGCCTTCTTCATAGCTGCTACCAAATGCCGTTCGGGAGATGACATCCCCAGTTACCCGAAAAAAAAAAAGCTCATTAACTTAATGAGCTTAAACCCAGCTTGGGTAGGCTCGACTGGGTTTGTTTATGATATTGCACATCTATATTTCTATATCTTATATTATATATTAATATTAAACACATATTAATATACTATGTTATATATAATAATTATTAACTACAATATTAGTTAATTTATATGAATTAAGCTAAATTAGTTTTTTTTTTTTTTAAATTGGCCCCTTTACTAGTAAAGCCTTTTGCGAGTCAAGCTTGAGCCTAAAATATTTTAATGAGCTTGAGCTTAAAATGTTTTTGACAAGTTGAGCCTTGATTAAGGTTTACGAGTTTGAGACGAGATGGGAAAAGCTCGGCTCGACTCATTTACAACCCTACCTATTTATTATATGCTAAGGTTTTAAATTTTATTGAAGTTTTTTGATTTTGTTTAGATAGACAAAATTGAAATCTTAAACTTTTGTTCTAAAAGACTTGGAGCAATTTTGACAAAAAAGTTCAAAAATTGTAGAAATAAAATCAAATTAATTTGTTGAAATCACAGTGAAATTTCAATACTTTTGATAAAATTTTGTTATTTATTTCATATAAAAGTTTAGTAACAAAATTCTATTTTCGGTCCTCTAGACCAAAATCATCGAACAATAATTAATGAAGCACAGTACATCTTTTTACAACACACCAATCAATAGTGAGATTGCATTTATATAAATATAAGAGTGAAACCAAACCTTCAACTTCTCTAAATGAAAAGCTGGATTGGGAATCCTTCTGTGTTTGGCCCATTGCTCACTCTCTTAGGACGCCAACCCAGTGGTTAGTAATCGACCAAGTGCATTTGATCGGGGTTTCTCAAAGTGACCAAACTTGTTTGCTAGGATATCCCTTATCATTTCATTATCCATGATGATCACCCTGGGCTTTGGTCCAATCCAATAAAGAGACATTTTACCTGAACATCTCAGTAGGAAACAAACACTTCAGAATCAGGAATTGCAGTAAAAATATCTCTAACTCAACTACACAAACAAAAATAAAATCAAACACGTACCGTAGTTCTTGATGGTTTGCAGGACTAAGAGTATGACACGCGTCCCGATATTGTTGGTGAAGGGCATGGGTTTGGATTTTGCTTCTTTTAATAGCTTATTGCTCTCTTTGAGGTTTCCGTAAAACAATCTGTAAGAATATCCCTTGATGCCTTGTTCCCTCAGAAATCTCTCCAGCTTCTTTGGTTTCAACCATACCCAGTTCAGAACTCGCCAAACCAATGATAACAGAATCACAACACATGAACTTACTACTGAAATCAACACCAAATCTCCCATTTTCTCTTCACTGCAAAACCTGTAGCCAACGAGAGAGAGAGAGAATGACGATGATGATAACGAGCCAGTGGTGGAGAAAAAACTTAGTGGGTAGCTATATGTATAAGCGAATTTTGAGGTGGAGGGACTAGTGCAGACATTTTTGACAAATGGGTATAAATAAAGAGTAGAAATCCTCTACTCCTATCCCTACAACGCCCCTATAATCTGAACCCAAATGACTATAATATCTGCTGGTCTTTCCATTGATGTTCGTCATAGAAAAATCTGTTAAGTGGTCATGTGAGAGTCACGAGACCATTATGTACACAGCGAATATTCATACAGGGACCAACAGATGTTTCACATATCTGGGTTCAGACGATACAGCCCCTACAACTAAGAGATAGGTGTTGCATATATTATAATTAAGAGCTGATGTGAACAGCCTCCGATCCCTTAGTTGTAGGGATGGTAATAGACATCGTAATAGAGGAATTGAACTTACAAATAAATATATAAAAAAGCAAATGAGTAGCCGTACAAGTTGGAGGAAAATGAACCTAACCTTTGTATTTCAATTATTTACAAACTTTTTTAGAGCATTATTGAGACGATGAGAGAAGAAAAAACAGATATACTTTGGATGATTGAGACTTGTTATCAACAAGGGAGAGTACGGGTGCAAATCGGTTCGGTTGGTTCAATCAAATTGACATTGATGAAGGTTCACTTGAAATTGAACCGAACCAAATTGAGGACCAAACTTTCCAATCTCAAAACTGAACTAAATTGAAATGGAAAACCTTCAACCCAAGCCAACTTAGGCCAACCCAACCCAACCCAAATTGTAGTTTCAGTTTGGGTTAAGTCAGGTTAATACCATGTGTTTTAGAATTATATATAAAGGGTTTAAATCGGGTTGGTTTAAACTATATATTATATACACTAGAGTTTGGGTTTTGATTTAATCGATGCTTCAACCCAAAACCAAATCGATCTAATTCAATTTTATAATTTCAAAACTAAAACCTAACTAAATGTTTAGATATCCAATTCAAACCGAATCGAAATCGGTTACAATCGATTCGATTTCGACTTTTACCGACCCAAGTTGCACCCTAAGACTTCCGTGTCGGGTAATAGATGAACTTAACTGAATTAATTAACGGAAAAAAAAAAAAAAATGGTAGATGGACTTGCCAACCAAGCTATCAGAGATAATTTCATTGGAAACATGTTAGAAGATTTGTACTGGATTAATGAATGAAATGCTAGTGGTTTTTCTCAAAAAAACATAAAAATAAAAATAGATAAAAGGAGTTTTTACACCCTTGAGGTTATGTACTATAAATACAGAGATCACCCCTCCATTAATTTTCTGTCTTATCACCTAACGAGATGTTATTCACTTTTTTTAATTTATGGACTATATTATTCTTGAACAAAAGACAGATGCATAAAAAAGCATTTTATACGCTTAATAATTAAAGGTATAAACATTGTTTTCACATCATTTACCTTTGCACTCTTCTAATATACATAATCTTTTATTTATATGTAATTTAATAAATCTCAACTGAGCACTCTCCTGTGAGGACTTCAAGTATTGACACGTATCGAAATGCACAAAATTATTTGAGAAAACTCATTTTTATTTATACCATTTGAAAATATCTTAAAATCAATAATGTTTTTTAAAACTTAATAGAATTGATTGTATTTTTTTCGAAAGGTTTTAAAACGAGTGGTCGTGTATTGTAGCGTGATCACTCATCCCAAATTACCCTTCTCCATGTTCCAGATTTCTCCACTAGTTAGTGGACAGGGATACACTACCCAATGGACAAGGATACACCATCGAGTAGATTTGTCTTTGTACACTTGGTGGTGCAAGAGTGCACTACCATTGAGCATCCCTTGCACACTTTGAGGTGCAAGGATGCACTACTTGATAGGCAGGGATGCACTATCCAATGAGTAGAGATGCACCAACTTGTGTGTCCCATGAATATACCCAACTAGGTAACAAGTTTGGAAAGATTCTTAAACTTGGAAGACATACATCCAAAGATATGACCTTAGCTATTACATATCCGAAATATATCATCCAATGCACAGCAACCACACGTTACATATGACAAATGAAGATCGACTTGTTTGGTTATCATTGGACCACCACCTGCAAAATTGTCTACAAAGTCGTCTAGATTCTGAATATATCTTTCAAAGCAAGGTGTGGAAGTTAAGAGTTTCGATCGAAGGATGTGGGCTACAATTCAAATAATCATCGCGTGCTCTTCTCGTCACTCGTGAAATATAGCAATAGGTCCTCTTAAACGTGAACTTTTAAGAGAACTCTTAATTGAGTTCTCTTAATTTCTAAGTGTTCTATGGGTTTGTTTATGTGACACCTTATTTGGCATATTAAATTAAGTAATTAATTCAGAATAACTCTCTTAAAATCTCTCATTTTCTTACACTGTCTAAATCAATCACAAGTCATGTCACACGAGTTGTTTTCCATGTATATAATTAGTGGTGTCAAAGAGTCTAGATGAGTCGAGTAAGTCTCAGAATTGAATATTACTTATATTATTTATATGAAACAATTAAGGGTCTTGACAGTTTTGGTTCCAAGGTTATCACCATTAGTTCCAGGACCAAACCCGTAAATACTTGGCTTTTATATAATACTGATCCGATGGTCTATTAAGCACATTGGATGTGTGTCATAATCTTATTAGAGGAGATTTTGCCTTATCAGAAAGGTAAAGGATAAAAATGTATACGTTATTTTGGATATATATGTACATGCATGTTACACATGTCATTGACTCGTAATGTCTTGGATCCTAAGGCTACCCATTATGGAGAAGGTTCACTTGAAATCAAGTGACCACAATTTTCTTCTAAAAATAACTTCTACACGTTGATTACGCCTAAATATTAGATATGCTTCCTGCATAAAGATATTTTCAATCATCACTCTGGACATGGTTATAATTGACACTTATCCTGATCAAGAGAAGATATTTTGGATGGGTTTCTCTATTAATAGTAGAGCATGTCTTCAAATCACAATAAGTTTTAAGTTCGGCAAGTCTAAGATTGCCCAAAACCTTATTGGATCCAATCCTCTTAACACATAACTCGTAGATATGTGAAAGAGATAAAAAAAAAAGGTGATAATTTATATTACCTCTTGAGAAACAAAAGAAAGACTCGTGTCCCTCGAATACTAAGGTTCTTGTTCAGTGACAAAATTAATCAAGATTATCCGTATCAACCTTAGAAAAGAGAACATCTTGGTTGCCCCACTAATCACACGATTTATATGTTCATTGATAGTGATCGAACGCAACAAACGTAGCATAATAATCTGTTAGATTGTAAATAATAATTTCCAAAAAAAGAAAAAGTTACGAAATCGTACATTTTGGCTGTGTTGAGACGGAGGAAAGACGCTTGTGGTCCCTAGCTTTATTGAAGTGATACGATGTCGCAACAAAAGGCTCACGAGAATCTCGTGATGAGATCTGCAGCACTTCAAGATCAGCAGAGAAGCTACCTGAAGAAATGAAAGCGACCTCATCAAACGTATGTTACCATTAATATGTGAGATAGAAAAAAAAAAAAAAGATGGACGAAAGTGGGGAGCAAGAAAGATGCCTGCGGTCCTCTAACTCAGATAATTTTGGAAGTTTTTTTCTTGTTTTGGTACTATAATAATGAAATGATACGACGTCCCAACAAAAGGCTCACAAGATCGATCAGCTGTGAATTTGGGCTGTGTGAACCTCACATGAGGTTGACATTTGTCCCAGGCGTGATTATCATTGGATAAGGTAGAAGCCTGTTTCAGGTCATTAGGTTTCTTAGAGTTCTAAAAATGTAAGTCACCTTTTTTAGTGGGGCCTACCTGTGGATAAGTGTCAACCTCGTGTGAGGTGCACACAGCCCAGATTTACAAAAGATCAGTATTCGAAAATAGCGACTAAATAGACTATTTCATGCAAAATTATGGACACGTGTATCACATGACTAACGAAGAAAAAAACATATTGGTAAACAATAATTCCAATGTACTTGATAAAATAATTTCACCTCATTCGATATAATCTTGTCGTGTAGGGGTGTCAATTGGTTCGGTCTAAATCATAGATCGAACAAACCAAGCCAAAAAAATTGATTTAGTTTGATTTTTTTTCTATTTGGTTTGGTTATGATTTAGAAAACAAAAAGCTGAACTATTTTGGGTTGGTTTACAGTTAAAGCATCAACTAAATCGAATAGAAAAAACGATGTATATATATATGTGTGTGTGTGTGTGTGTTTGTGTTTATAAAAAATAATATTAATTTTGTCAAACCAAACTGAAAATCGAATTTTGTGTTTTCTATTTCGGTTTGGTTCGATTTTCGGTTCTATTCATTGTAGTCTAATTTTGTTTTTGGTTTGTAGATCAGTTTCTATTTTGATTTGGTTCGGTTTTTGTTTTATTGCAATGTAATTTGGTTTGATTTTGATTGAAAAAATTAGGCAAAATGGTACATTTTAAAGACTAACGCCAGCAAAGACTTTTGAAAAGTTTTGTTGGGAAAAAGTCAATTTCCATATAAGTAATTGAGCTTAAGGCATAGCACTATAGCACAGTGCATTAAGCCTAAAATACCTTTCTGTTTAAAATTTATTGTAATTTACTGTTGCACCATTCTTTTTAACGTGAATTGCACTTAGACCACCACCACCACCACCACCACCACCACCACGACCACGACCACGCCACGCCACAACAAATCCACCACCACCACCTCCACCACCACCCTCACCCCACTATCACCACCCTCACCCCACTACCACCACCCCACCACCACCATCGTCACCCCACCACCACCACCACTGCCACCCTCACCCGACCACCACCATGACCACCACTACCGTTACCACCACCACCATGACCAACACTACCATTATCACCACCACCACCATCACCACCCCATCACAACCACTACCACCACCCCCTCCACCTCTATCACCGCTACCACCTCACCACACCCACCCCCCCACCACCACCACCACCACCATCATCACCCCACCACCACCACCCCCACTCCCTACAACCACAGCACCACCTCCACCCGCAACTAACTTCGCGACGATGAGCTCCTTCCGACTATTTCAAAATGGGCAACCAACTATGTCATGACTAACATTCAAGGGCGGAGCCGTCCCAAAGATTTGAAAAATTCTAATTCAATATACATGTTTTGCTACTCCACCTACTTTGAGTGGAGTTGCCCAACATGTTTTGCCCCAAAACTAACACCCGACTTACTAAATTGTTTACGATTACTATTTTGTAAATATATTTTTTAATATTACAATTTTATACTTATAACTTTTTAAAATTATATTCTTAAACTGATTTTCTTAAAATTACTTTTATTCCTCGTTTTACTAAATTTTTTTAATTACTTTTTTGTAAATATATTTTTTTAAATTACAATTTTACACCTATCTACATTTACTTTTTAAAATTACATTCTTACACATATTTTTCTTAAAAGTAGTTTTATACCTATTTATTGGTTATCAACGCGCCGAACTTGAGCTCTATAATTAGGCTCACGAGCCGAGTCTAAACCGAAAAAAAAAGCTCACACATCATGTTTGCTCACGATTGCATTTTATTTTCTAAAGCTAACGTTGCAGCATGCTCCAGCTTACTTCAAAAATTATCCTAATATTGTAAAGCTTCAAGACAAAAGTGAATTATCAGAAATGCTCGATGATGTTTTCATCCAATCTGCAACATAGACTTTGCAGAATTCTTGCTCGATCTTTGAGGATACCGCACACCTCGTTCTCCGAGAAATACTTGGGAATGCAACTAATCTCTTCATGGATTACAAAGAACACCTTCTCAAATATTCTAGAAAAGGTCAAGAACAAACTTCAAGGATGGAATGGTAAGCTTCTTTCTTCAGCAGGTAACGTCATCTTAATCAAATCCACTCTATCCACCACTCGTCAACATGTGATGACTTGTTTCAAGCTCCCAAAGTACATTACTAACCATTTAGACAAATTACACCGTGACTTTCTATGGTCAAGACCAGATGGCACCTCCAAAACTCATGTTCTCTCTAAGGACAAAATATGTTCCACCATTGATCAGGGAGGTCTTGGTTTACGTAAATCTGAACTTATCAACCAGGCGTTTTTGATGAAACTCGGTTGGCGCATTTTGACTGAACCGGATAACCCTTGGATAAGATTAATACAAAAAAAGTATCTAACACGCCACTCTTTTGCTGATACCAAGACCAACTCTCGCTCCTCTTGGGCCTAGCGTGGAATTCTTCAGATTCGAGATAAGCTAAATTTAGGACTTCGATGGCTTGTTGGCTCGGGTGCTAATATTAATATTTGGAATGAAAAATGGATCCAAGAGGAACCTTTGATTAACACTAAAACTATACCCAGAAATCAAAACCTTCAAATGGTTAAGGACCTTATTAACCATGACACTTTGGCCTAAAATATGGAACTTGTTTCACACAATTTCAATTTGACTATCCAAAACAAAATTCTAAGCATACCACTTTATCCTAACCAGAGAGAAAAGATATTCTCATTTGGGATCTTACTCAATCCGGCCACTTTAAGATTAATACTACCATTGACCTTCTCAACAATTTGAACGAACATGACAATACCAATAGTAGTTGGTTCAACTCACTTTGGAAATTTAGGTGCCCTTCGAAAATTAAATTTTTCTTATGGCTTCTATTTCACAATGCCCTCCCAACTAGCTCACTTCTATATAATAGACACATCATTCCTCTCAAGACATGTGCTACAAGTGACCATCATTGGGAAGACATTGATCACGTTTTTATTCACTATAGCAAAGTTCAACAAGTCTGGGTTTTATATCCCCCAGATCAACATTGGATTCAAAGAACCTATATATTACCAACAGACAGAGGACCATGGAATGGATCAAAGAGCTTGATATTTCTCATCTCATGCCTTTCATTTTTTGGAGTACCTAGAAATCAAGGAATTCCTTGATTTTCCAGAAAAACTCCTCTAGCCCTAAGGATATTCTTTCCTCAGTTCTAAAATTTCATAATGATTTTTCTAGAGCTGTGGCTAACCCTTTTTATTTTATTTCTTTTAATTTTTCAGGATCAGATATGGTTAGGAAGACAACCCAGAAAGAGACCATTCTCATTAGATGGCTTCCTCCTCCAAAGCCATTTTACAAGTTAAATTTTGATGGATCTATACAAAACAATCATGGAGCTTTTGGCGCTATCCTAAGGAATTTTGATGGATCACTGTGTTGTGCTTGTATTGGCCCTACGACTGATACCTCCATCAACGTTGTTGAAAGTGAAAGTGCACTCCAGGGAATTCGAATGGCCATAACACAGAACATATCTCATCTTTGGATTGAAGCTGACTCAACTTTAATCATTAACGAAATCAAAGGTGATCAAGATTTGGCTTGGAAAATCAGAAGGACAATCAAGGAATTACGTCACCTTCTTCGATTATCCTTCACCTCTTATCACTTACATTTCAAACATAGAGAAGCCAATTATGCAGTTGATTTTCTCGCAAAGCTCGAGCATTCACTATCTTTTATTAAATTCTGGGAACCCAACAATGCCCCTCAAAAACTGCAGAGTATTCTGGAGGACGATATCTTAGGTTGCTCTACACCCAGAAAAGTATAATTCATTTTTTTACCTACCAAAAAAAAAAAAAATACATTCCCACATCTTATATAATATTAAACAAATATGTTAATATATTATGCCATATATAATAATAATCATCAACTATAATATTATTGTATTTGGACCAAGTAGCTAAGCTTTTTTTTTTGCAAGCCGAGCCTTTTACGAGTCTAGCTTTTTGCGAGCCGAGCTTGAGCCTAAAATATTTTAATGAGTCTGATTCCAAACTTTTTTAACGAGCTTGAGTCATGCCTGAGCCTAAAGCTCAGCTTGGTTCGACTCATTTACAGACTTGACTATTTATTAATATATGTTAAGATTTTAAATTTCGTTGAAATTTTTTATTTTCGTTTAGGTAGACAAAATCTAAATCCTAAAATTTTGCTCTAAAATATTTCTAACAATTTTGACCAAAAAGTTTGAAATTGGTTAAAATAATTAATTTTAATTAAAATAATAATTTTAAAAAATTAAATTATGTTGTTAAAATCATCAAAATTTCCTAATGAAATTTCCTTAAATTTTGATGGAATTTTTCTATTTCTTTTATATAAATAAAAAAATGATAGAAAAGTTTCTTATTGAAATTTTATTTTAGTCCTTCAGACTCATCATTAAGCAATAACTTGTAAAGCACATTAAAGCTTTTTTTTTTTGTTATCATTTGTATTTTAATTTTGCCTCCCCAAGAAAAAATTCTTAGCTCTGCCCTTGTTAACATTGAAACCTGACTAAGGATACAAGCACTTTCATCGGAATATATTAGCTTTTCGATCATAAGATACTAGCTTTTTCATCACATTTTACAAGTTGTTTCAAAATGGGCACTAATGGATTCATGTACTAACGATGGAAGTTGATTAAGGATACCTACATTTGCATCGGAGGACACTAGCAATTTGATCATAGGATACTACCTTTTTCATCACAGTTTACAAGCTATTTCAAAATGGACAACTAACTGTTACATGTACTAACGATGAAACCTTATAAAGGATACAAACACTTTCATCGCAGGGTACTAGCATTTTGATCATAGGATACTAGCTTTGTCATTACAGTTTACAAGTTATTTAAAAAGGAGCGCTAACTATTTTATGAAACTTGATTAAGGATACCAGCATTTTCAGGTTAAAAAGAATTGTAGTGGTGGTTGTGGCGGGGTGATAGTGGTCTAAATGCAATTCAGGTTAAAAAGAATTGTACAACAGAAAAATGCATAAAGTTTAAACATAAGGGTATTTTGGGCTTAAGGCACTTTGCACTGTAGCAAAGTGCCTTAAGCTCAATTACTTATATGGAAATTGCCTTTTTCCCAACAAAGACTTTCCAAAAGGCTTTTTTGGCATTAGTCTTTAAACGGTACCCTTTTTCCTACTTTTCCCATTTTGATTCGACCACAAAATTGAACCAAACGGGCCGATTTACACCCGTACCCAGTAAGGCTCCATCGGCTTCCAAACTATTCTTGACCATATTTCTAATGTATGTTGGGTTTCTGATTTCCTCTTCTTCGTAGTCTCTTAAGTTAAGGGGATGCTTAGTTAGAGTGCATGCTAAAACTTGTCATTTGATAGCCTTTTGGTACAGTATGCTAAACTATACTTACTAATCCTTACCTTTAGAACTGATGATAAAGTAGTTTGGTTAATCAGATACATATCACAATCATTTCAAATAATACAATGATCACTTCTCATTATACGGCTAACCACCACGCGATGGTCAATTCGTGAGGCTAACCACCAAAAATGGTCAATTCGTCAGGTTAACCACCTTAAGAGGGCCAATTTGATCAAGGGTTTGTTCCCCTTCGAAGGACATATTATGACCTATGAGCATGTTATCCTTAAAAGAATTGATGAAAAGGATTTTAACTTCGAAGGAACTCCTATGGGAAAGGCCTTTGAAGGAATGTATATTATTTATCTTGAGGGAAACGCCCTCCGATAACTTCCTTTACACAGACTATGTAGAACCCATTACTGCACTTTACTTAAAGGTAAATTCAAAAGAAACACGATATGTCTGATTTCTCTAAGTTCAATTCAAGGTCACTTGAGTTGGTTGTTTAACCTAGAACCTTGAGGGGTTTTATGACAACTCTACCTCACAAGGACGATTGACCATGAAAACGGATTGCCTGATGAAGGTCTTAGATTTAAGGTCTCTATGTATAGGTAATTCGACTATATTGGCCACCTTGTGAGACGTACACAGTTGTTCTGGTTTCTCTCGAAGGAATATAAATTAACATACCAAAAAGGGTTCCCTCGAAAGAGAACAAAGACTTGAAGTGTATTTGTTCTAGAATTCGAAGTACTCTTGTATTTAAAGATGATTGCAATAAATCCCCAAAGTCACGTGATAAAATCTCAGTGATTTAAATATATTTATATATTTTACTAAAGGGCGGAATTTTCCTTCTTATAAATGGCGGGGATAAGAATTAACTACGTTGCTTTGGATATACATGTCATGCATGTTCCATGTGGTAGTGATTCATAGTTCTTGAATCCCAAAACAACCCATTATAGAGCATGTTCATTTATAATCAAGTGAGTCAACAAAGAATTCTTTTTGGATGTTGCTTTTGCGCATTGATTAGGTGTAAACAATGGATGTGCTCCCTGCATGTAGATATTTCCAAACAGCTCTATGCACATGATTTTGGTTGACATATGTCCAGGTTAAGAGAAGATATTTTGGAATATTTTACCTATAAATAGCAGAGCACACGCAATCAGAAAAAAGGCTAGTCCCTAGTGGTATAATCCAGGATTCAACTCTTAACATATGTGAAAATTCACAGATACGTGAAAGACATAAAAGTAATAACAACCATGGAATTAACCATGGGCTAAAGATTCTAGCCTTTCATTAATATCTCTTAACAGAGTTCTGTAAATTGCTAATTGGTGTTCGGCTACACGAATTCTTATTTCATTGGTTCTAACAAAGAACCAAGGACACTTTTCAGGATTTCTCCTGAATGTTATTTCTTCTTCAATTTTTATGATTTTTCTCCGAAGTCTAGATGCTTCAGCTTTTAACCATTGTTTTCTTGAAAGATAACTCACATTTTGTTTTCAGGGAAAACTAAGAGGTTTTAAGGGATGGATATCTTGCTTTAATGGGTCCACTTCCTTCCGCTTCAGATCTCCTTTATCCGGACGCTGATTTATGCGTCAAGAGTAATCACCAACCTTCTCTAGTCATCTGCTTTCTGAGGTTCTAAGATAGCTCTATCCGTACACAGGCTTTGCTTAAGGATGAAATGAGAAATGAAAAGGGAAACCATAAGTTTATTAAAGCAAAGGGTAAACGAACCCTTAAACCCCTTATGGGTTTACTCACTCATATTTTACAACAGGGTGTCTATAGGCTATCAGAGTGACTGCTCTGGGTGTAAGCCATGGTTTTCCCCAGACGCTTACAAATCTATTTATAGAAGAAGGAAAGCTCCTCTTCTCTTATTACTCTGCTACGTGGCTTTAAGATAACCACAGGGATTGAGATAAGGTGGTTGAAAGACAGGGATGTCTGTCAACCCTCATAATTCATCGTCCAAACCATAAGTTTAGGACGCGTGGAAAGTAGTTTGTCTTTTATCAGACAGCTTTTCCCAGAGTGGGTAGTGATTGAAGCTGACAAAAGATTTTACTTATCTTGATCTTAATCTAGATCCTTCATTTCTGTCGGCAACATCTTGGCCGTTCTCTTGTTGTGATCTTAGGCCCTTTATTCTGTCGGTAAGATCTTGGTCGTCGAAGAAGCATCTTCTTTTTTAGGGCAAAGAAGACAAAGATGATCTTCTTTAGCCTGTTGTCTTGCCAACTTGCAAAAGTCTTTGTTGGTTGATAGCGATATGTCAAGTGCTCCGCTGTTGAATGGGGCCTCGTATTCCGCTATTTTGGTTGAATCTTCCTTGCTGATTAGATTAGGAAACCTGCTCATGATAATTATTTTTTGTGTTTTGTAATTAACCTTGATTTCTGATTGGGGGTTAATTTTTCTTAGTTCAAATAATATCTGGCTGAGCATCATGGCTCGTTCCCTGTGTAGATGATTGACATCTGTCTTTCTTGGAGTCATAGCTTCTGGCTCGGGTTCTTCTCGTTCATTGGATGCAAGACCAATTTTTATTAGATGATATGGAGTTAAATCCATTTCTTTATTCTGAGTCCAGTCCGTGATGGTGCTATGGAATTGGAAGTAGATGGGCCTGTCTTGGGCCTGAATTTTTCTTCTGAAATTCTTTACTGCCTTCTTAAAATTGTCTGGGAAGTGGTTGAGTTCCAAACAATTTCTTGATGGATAAATATTATCAATCAAACCACAAAGGAATAATTGATATACTATCTTGGGGTCCGCACCTCCAAGGATATTGAACTTGTTTCCTATTTCTATCCTGTTGATAGAGTATATTTTTAGGAGATCCACATTATCTCCACTATCTGTTCTTGCCTTGTTGGACTAATAGTTTCCTTGTTTAGGGCTTTATAATTAATAACCATTCTCTTTTTTCCTCTTCTTCTTTCTGCTTCTTTTTCTACTAAGAATGCAGGACTGCAGTGTGAGGACTAGCTTGGTTTAATAATTTTAAGCATTATTAATTCTTTTATTTATTTTGCAAATTATGCTATGTCTTCAGGAGTATAAATCATATGTTTTACTCTAATGACTTTACTTTTATCTTTTAATTTTAATTTTGCAGTTAACTTTGATTTTCTTATTTGTGGATCCAAAGGGTCCTCAGAGCATAAAGTTTTTAACATACTCTTTATTTCTTCTATTTGGATAATAGACAATATGTATTTGTTATCTAAGAAGTTTATTTCAAAATCCTCTTTCCCCCACTCTATAGTGTGCATTCTTGTTGGCATACTTAAGACTTCATCTTCCCTCTTTCTGTTTTTTTTCTTTCTTCTTTATTTCACTTATAGGTGACATTCGAGAAGAAACACTCACTATAGAAAGACTGTCTGACGGTTTAGGCTATCTTGAGACAGACTTTCTCGACTATATTTACATGGTGTAATTGTATTAGTGAACTCTTATCACATTATTCAGATATTCGAGTTTATCATTTGTTATGATTTTGGCATCACCATTGATTGGAGACTCCATTGGAGAGGTTTAGTTATTTCTTGACGATGACCCTGTATATTGTTATCGCTTTGCAATTTATTTTGCACGGATCCTTCTACTTTGCATGTTGCTCCTGTTGTGAAGGAACTCTCTGAACAACATCATTAAGAAGAGCCTTCTTGATGTAGAATTCTATTATGGGTCATAACTTTATGCTCAAGTTTTCGTTTCGGGCGATCTTTGGTTCGTTGGAAAGTTCTCTTCGATTCTTACATTAGCTATGTCAACTATTTTATTTATATTTTAATGTTTTGATCTTTAAAATATGATTTAAAGTTTGGTTGCTGAAAAACAACAAATTTAAGGGTATTTATGTCATTAGGGATTTATTTTAGTCATTTGAGATCACTTGATTTTAATGGCTCGGATTTAATTTTATTTATGGCTAAGATTAGTTGCTTGGGTCTTAAGTTAGGTTTTAGGATTGTTTTTAGTAGTTTCCTATTTCTTGTATGATTGTTTTTTAGTAGTTTCCTATTTCTGTTAGGAATGTTTTTTTAATAGTTTAGGGTTTCTTTTCTTATAAATAGATGTTATGAGAAAGTTGTAATTGATTAAGAAGTTTTTCTCTTTTATTCTTACTGTTCTAAGTTTTTTTTTCTTAAACCCTAGCAACTCTAGAAGGTTGTGTGTTTTGTGGCCGGATCCATCGACCATGTTCTTCTTCACCCTACATCAGTTGATATCAGAGCTAGCATCATATGCCGCCTCACAAACATGGTGGGCGAAATGCCCCTTCTGAAGAAGTTTACATGCTTGATGTTGTAACAAGACTCACACAACAGGTTTGGGAGTCTCCACCAATTTATGATGAATATTCTAAAGATTGATATTTGATTATTGGTGGAAACTCAAGCATTGCTTGAATTATTTTGTTCTTTTTGCCAAGGTTATTGATTTTATTAGAGTTGACTCAATATTTGAACTACTTTCAACCAATGTACGACAATTCCAGAACTCAAGAGGTTTTGATAATTTTGGAATATCATAATGGATGGATACTTCGAGGAAGAGATTTGATGGGTATTATCAATTCTTTATGAAGTTCATCATATATGAAGAACACATATTCGAAAGAATGAAAGCATATATTAAAACTTGAGGATGCGTTTTCTCCAACAAAGGGAGAATGATGCGGATTGCTATTATGGGTCATAACTTTATGCTCGAGTTTCCGTTTCGGGAGATCTTTGGTTCGTTGGAAATCTCTCTTCGATTCGTACGTTAGCTATTTCTTCTTTTTATTTAAGTTTTAATGTTTTGGTCTTTAAAATAGGGTTTACATTTTGGTTGTTGAAAAGTAATGAATATAAGGGTATTTTTATCATTAGAGATTTATTTTAGTCATCTGAGATCACTTTATTTTAATGGCTCAGATTTAATTGTCTTGATGGCTAAGATTAGTTGTGGGTCTTAAGTTAGGTTTTAAGATTGTTTTTAGTAGTTTTCTATTTGTTATAGGAATGTTTTTTAGTAGTTTCATATTTCTTTTAGGATTGTTTTTTAGTAGTTTAGGGTTTTTTTTCTTATAAATAGATGTTATGAGAAAGTTGTAATTGATTAGTTGATTTTATGAAATTGATAGAGAATTTTTTCTCTTTTATGCCTATTGTTCTAAGGTTTTCTTTTAAACCGTAGCAACTCTAGAAGGTTGTGTGTTCTGTGGTTGGAACGATCAACCTTGTTCCCTACATCACTCCTCCACCAGTTGCTGATCCTTGAGCTGTTGCGAAGCCTATTGTTACCTTTACCATAGCTTTGGAATCTCAATTGACACCTTTGCTAGCTAAAGCTAGTGTGGATGTTTCATTGGAACTTACCCCTAAAGTATCTCCTGCCAATGAAGTCGAGTTAGTCAAGGCTACTTCTTCAAAGAATGCAGTTGACCATCCTTTGACAGCACCAGCAATATCTGCTACCTCTAAGACTGACTTCGTCACTAGTGCTGACGTTGAAGCTCTCTTACACAAGTCTTTCATGAAAGATACTGATTGGATCAAAAGTTATTTTTTTCCCTCCATATCATGTGGAACTTCTGAATAAGCCTTATCCGAAGGACTATGAAAGTCCTACATTTCCTCAGTTTACAGGACAAACAAGAAATATCCGAGAGCATGTCAGTCGTTTTATTGAGACTAGGAGCATATGTTGGGAATCGTGACCTTTTCCTTCTTGAATTCTCTAAATCACTTTCAAAGTGAGCTTACATGTGGTATAGTCAGTTGGAACCTAGGTCCTTTCAAAACTATAAGGAAATGATTGTCTGTTCAATCGGAAATTCTTCATCGTAGAAGAAAAGCTTACAATCATTGATCTCAGTTGTGAGAGACAAAATCATAATGGGGAATTAGTTGTTTGTACCAAGTGATTCAGGGACATGATGATAACCTGCACAGAGATAATGCTAGAAGTGTTCAAATTTATGTCAATGGTATGTTGCTCGGATATCGTGTACACTAAGAGAATTCGAACATTGATAGCTTCACTAAGCTTTATAAGACAACCAAAATGACGAATGCTTCTTTGGCTAAAGTGAGAAAACAAAGCAGAAAAGAAGCAAGTTCTCTATAACTGAAGCTGCGGAGATGATACTCAGAGTTGATGAGATAATCACTTGTGCCCCACGGAGGAAAGAAGATAGAATGTAAGGAGTTAATAATTATCCTTCTTTGTCTTCGATTGGTCTTTGTTTTATGCAAGGAGGGATCTCGATTTTGATGGACTCTTATTTACTAGTTTTCCATTAAGAATTATTTAGCTGATATAAAGGTTTGGGATTTCGATAAGTTTGTTGAAGCTAAACTATGGAGCCTCACTGTGGAAAAGTTGATTATTTTTGTGTTTTGTTTGAAAGCGTTATATTAGTAGCTCATTTGTTCAGCTCATTGTTGCTCTGCATTTGGTAGTTTCCACCTTAGCCATATCCGGGGACTAACTTAAGGTGTTGAGACTAACAACTACTTCCAAGATAGCACCTCCCCCTTGCAAACTTGGGTGGGTCTACTTGATTGCGCCAACCCAGTTCCCTTATTGGGACGTCCATATTAGGCGGCTATGTGAGCTGGCCTGATGTGGGACTCCTCCTAATCCTTAATGGATAAGGGGAGTTTCTGTATATCTGTGAGTTTGAGTAGAGGTTCCTATAAAGAGAAACCTCCTCCTCCCTAAACCATAAGCAATACAAAAAAATGATTTTTTTTGCGAGAGAACGAAGTCTGTCGGTAATGCCTCTTAATCCACCGGTAATATATTTCCGATGGATTTATGATCCATCGAGAATGATATGGTCGCCAATGCTTTGGCAATGATGTTGCCTGCAGTGGCAATACATGGTTGTTGGGACAAATTACTTATGATTGGCGGACTAAGTTCCACCGAGCCTATTTTTATAAAAAACTATTTGTAACGTGGGTGTCTTGAATTCAGACCCGGTGGGCGACCAGTTGACCCGTTTTTCACAACCCGATTCATGGTGGGTTCCAACCCAACCCAGTTTGAGTTTGTAAGGGGTCTTTGATATTAAGGGTTTTCTAAGTAAGAGAGCTCATTCCGTAATCTCTCCATATTTTTCTCTCATAGTGAAATCTTCTCCGATCTTCGCCCGTGGACGTAGGCGTCGTGCCGAACCACGTAAATCGTTTATGTGCTTGTGATCTCTGATTTTTCTTTACTTGTTTCTTGCTTCTTTGTCATTATCAGATCCAGATCTAGGGTTTAATCACAACACTATTACTAGCGGACTTAGTCCGTTGGTAATAAGCAACCTAAAATATTGAAGGCAAACAACGGTCCGTTTGGAAAAACCAACAAAAATATTAACGGTGGATGAAGGTCCACCGGGAATATGCCAAAAAAATATTATGCCAGTAAAAATATTAACGATGGATAAAGACTACCAGGAATAATGCAGGATTAAACCAACATAAATTATGGCTAGCGAATTGTCTACCGACAATATATATACATTAACCTGTAATATTCCAAACATTTGTTTAATTGACCATACAGTTAACTTGTCATAATCCACAACGTTAAATAAGAATGTAAAAAAGAATACACATACAAGGAAAAAAAAAACAAACAGAATCGTAATGATGGTGAAATAACAAAGTGTCGACATTTATTACATAAAATGAAGATCTGTGAAATTATAACATATATGTTTACACATGAAAGGATAAAAGGAACTAGAATCCGAAAAATCTAACTAAGATCTCCTCCCCGAGATCTCTCTCCAACTTGATCTCTTCCATCATCCTAAACAATAAAAAGAAACATTTGTCAGTTCAGAGACTTAATTATATAATTTCATCTAGCTTAACAAACTAAATTTTTGAACTTAAAATCACCGGATATAACCAAAGCTTAAAAGCATGGTTATAGAAAAAAAAATGGTAATGTTGGTGAAATGGAACTAACGAAAAGTTAGTGAAGAATTGCTGAAATTTGACTAAACACAATCATAATTGGCCAAAATAATTACTTAACATTCACCACAGCACACTCAATGACATATAAGGAAAATACTAGCAAAAGACAATAAGTTTGTGTTTAATCCAAGTGAATCTGGGAAGTGTTGATTGTTGTAAGTTGGTAAAGTAAATTTTTTCACTAGTGGTATAAGTTGTCAATGTACATTTTTTTCACCATAGAGTGTTTGTGGACTCCTTATCTCTACCTGTAAAAGCCAGCACACTCAATGTCATATAAGGAAAATACTAGCAAAAAAATTGGTATTGTTGGTACTTTTTGCTTCTTTCATGATTACCTACTGGAAGTGCTCAAAAATAAAAAGTAAAAAAAATAAAAAAAAAAAAAAAAAAAATATATATATA
>JAUPMG010205305.1:0-23537 GCA_031762675.1 Pachysandra terminalis
TTGTATGTATGTACATTTGGGTTACTGTCTGTTGGTTGGGCACTGTAGAGGATGCCAGTTTTGTGCATCTCTAGTTATATATGATGTATATTCAGGTTTTGATTAATTTATTTCCGCTGCGAATGTATTGATGTTATATCATGCTCCATATTTCATTTATGGTTTTACCACCTTCTACGATGTTAATGGTTGTTATTGTGATTGATTGAGGGTGAGAGTTGCGACTTGGAATACAAGGCTATACTCGTGCTGACACGAGTTATACCTTGGGATTCGGGTCGTGATAGAAAATCAATTGGATCGAAAGATTAAAGTTGTAAGAATTGATCGTGGTGGTGAATACTATTGCAAGTATGATGAATCGGGACAAAATCCTAGATGTTTTGCACAATTCTTGCAATATTATGGCATTATCGCTCAGTATACCATGCCTGGAACACCCGAGCAAAATGGTATAGCTGAAAGGTGGAATCTTACTATTAAAGACATGGTAAGAAATATGATAACTAATTCAATGTTGCCAAATTCCTTGTGGGGTGATGCGTTGAAGACGACAGCTTATATCTTGAATCGAGTTCCTAGTAAGTCAATCTCTAAAACTCATTTTGAATTGTAGACTGGTAGAAAACCTAGTTTAAGCCATTTGCACATTTGGGGTTGTGTAGCAGAAGCCAAGATATATAATCCGTAGGAAAAGAAGTTGGATCCTAGAACAACGAGTTGTTATTTTAATGGTTATCTAGAAAAATCTAAGGGAAATAAATTTTATTGTCCTTCTCATAGCATTAGAATTGTTGAGACTGTAAATGCTAAGTTTTTAGAAGACGATAGTGCTAGTTGGAACACAAAACCACGAAACATTATTTTTTAGGAAGAGAGAGTTGCAACTCCTATGCAAGGCAATGTAGTAATCAAGCCTACAACAGAGCAAGATGTAGTTCTTGATCATTAGTCGATTGAGAGGACATCTAATACTATGCAAGAGACTGAAATTTCTATCAATCCAATTTCTGAATTGCAACTTAGAAGACCTCAAAGAGAGCAAAGGCCAGCCATTCTAGATGATTATATTGTTTACCTACACGGATGTGATTTTGATATTGGCATGAAAACTGATCCACTTACCTTTTCTAAAGCTGCAAATAGTATTCATGTTACTAAGTAGTTCGACGCCATGCATGATGAGTTGAAGTCTATGGAAGATAAAAAAAGTGTGGGATCTTATCAAATTACCAAAAGGAATAAAGCCAATTGGTTGTAAATGGGTCTTCAAGACTAAAAGAGATTTAAATGGTAATATTAAAAGATATAAACTAGGCTTGTTGCAAAGGGATTCAATCAAAAAGAATGTATTGATTATAAAGAGACCCTTTTCACCAGTTTCTATCAAAGACTCTTTTTGGATCATAATGGCATTGGTAGCATATTTTGACCTGGAATTACATCAGATGGATGTAAAAACAGCTTTTTTGAATGGTGACTTAAAGGAAGATGTATACATGAAGCAACATGAGGGTTTTGTGATAAAAGAAAAGGAGCATATGGTGTGTAAATTAAAGAAATCCTTCTATGGTTTAAAACAATCTGAAGTTTGATGAAGTGATCTCATCTTTCAGTTTCAAGGAGAATTCTGTTGACCAATGTATATATCTTAAGCTCAGTGGGAGCAAATCTATCTTTTTAGTTCTCTATGTTGATGACATACTACTAGCTAGTAGTGATAAATGTTTGTTACACGAGACTAAACAATTTCTATCGAGAAATTTTGAGATAAAGGACCTTGGGGAAGCATCATTCGTCATAGGGATTGAAATCCACCGTGATAAATCTTGTGGCCTTCCAGGTCTATCACAAAAATCCTATACTGACAGAATTCTACATAGGTTTAACATGCATAATTGTTCTCCTGGTGAATCACCAATTGTTAAAGGCAACAAGTTTAGCAAACTTCAGTGTCCAATGAACAAGATTGAGCTCAACCAAATGAAGAACATCCCTTATGCATCTGCAGTAGGGAGTCTGATGTATACACAAGTTTATACCTGTCCAGACTTAGCATATGTCGTTGGGCTACGTGGTAGATTCCAGAGTAATCCTGGTATGGATCATTGGAAATTAACCAAAAAGGTCATGCGTTATTTACTGAGGACCAAGGAGTTCATTCCTACTTATAAGCGATCCAATGCTCTTGAGGTGGTTGGATATTCAGATTCAAACTTTGCTGGTTGCCCAGATAAATGAAGTCCACTTCTGATTTTGTTTGTATGATGGCTGGTGGAGCAATTTCATGGAAAAGTGTCAAACAATTACTTACAGCTTCATCAACTATGCAGGAGGAGTTTGTGGCTTGTTATGAGGCTACTATTCATGCAATATGGTTATGGAATTTTATTTTAGGGCTTAAGTTGTAGATCTATTACCAATCCACTAAAAGTTTTCTGTGATAACTCTGCTGCAGTATTCTTCTCTAAAAACAAAAAGAGTTCAGTTGCGTCTAAACACATAGACGTCAAGTATCTCGTTGTTAGAAAAAATTGTGCGAGAACTTCAAACATCTATAGAATATATAAGCACAGAGGAGATGATTGCCGATCCCTTGACCAAAGGTTTACCACCCAAATTGTTTAAGAAGCATGTTACACATATGGGCCTTGTGGATGTATTTGGTTAGTGGGAGTTCAATATTATTTCCTTTTGCTTTAGACAATCATATATTATGTCACACTATGGTTTCTATGGTTATTTAATTCTCACATAAACTCAGGGTCTCTATTTTGAGACATACATGCTTCTTGTTGAAGCATAAAGGTCTTATTTTAAGATAATAAAGTTTGGACCAATCTTAGAGATAGGCATGGTTGATCACTGTTTCATGCTATTTCCATACTACACAGACCATGCTTGTTTGGTGACTTATGTCGATAAGGATACTAGTATTATAACCATGAAAATAGTTTTATATCCATAGAGAGATGTAATGACTTTCATGATTTGGTATTAGTGGTTTATTGGACAAAGTCTTGATATTTTAAGGTGTTGTTATTAACAGGGTATTGGTTTTTTAAAAGAGTGGCCACTCAAGATGTCTTTTCAAGTTTATCTTATCGGGTAGAGTCATTTAAAAAAATATATTTTTAATAATAAACTATGCAGCCCAAGTGAGAGAATGTAAGATTATCTAAATGTTGGCTAGCTTAGATAATTATGATTTGATTTTTGAGAAAACCCCGGATTAGATCATACCTGATTTAATAGCATGCAGTAAGGACAAATCAAGATTTTAGTGATCGCTAATGTGTATTTGGTCTGGCGCACCTTGGACACACTATAACATGTGTGTATAATATATGCATGGTACGTTGAAAATGTAAGCCTAAAGAGTTCTTAAATGGAATAACATATTAAGTATATTTAATTCTTAAGTTTGTAGGCTTAAATAGTTCTTACTAGGAGAACACATTAAGTATATTGATAGCTTAAGTTTCTATCACCTTAACGTGAAGCATTAATGGTGATATCAACTTAAGACTATAAATAGATGACATTGGTCCCTTATCTCACAATACTACAAGCTCTACCCATCGAGAGTATTGTCTAGGGTAAAGAAGAGAGAAGAAGATCAATTTGTCAAAGTCTAATTGACATAAATTTTGGAGGATCGTAGCAACAGCGTGACGATATGTCTACAGGTTTACATTTATGTTTCTATAGATTTTATGTACTAATTTATCGGGTACGATCTTGGATTTCTTACATCTCTATGACAAGGGAATATGGATTTCTCAATAATGGAGGCGTAAAGATGGATATGCTTCCTTGATTTCGTGTCCATGCATGTATCACGTGGCATCAATTTATAATTTACTTAAATTGCAATGCAATTTCACAGAATTTTTTTTATTCATGAACAAGATATTTGTTATGTACCCTAATTAGGGCTGTCAACGAGCCGAGTTAGCACGGTTCAAACTCGGGCTTGGCTCATATGAGCTGAGCTTGAGCTCTATAATTAGGCTCGAGAGCCGAGCTTGAACCCAAAAAAAAGCTCATTATCTTAACGATCTTGAGCCAAGCTTGAGCAGGCTTGACTCGATTTGTATATGAGATTATGCGTTCATATTCCTATATCTTATATTATGTATTAATATTAAACACACATGTTAACATATTATATTACATATAATAATAATTATCAACTATAATATTATTGCACTTGTACTAATCTAAGCTTTTTTACTAGCCGAGCTTTTTATGAACCAAACTTTTTGGGAGCCGAGCTTTTACGAGCCTAAGCCGAGCTAGGCAAAGCTCGCCTTGGCTCGTTTATAGCCCTGACCTTAATAGTGATACTAATGATGAGTCAATTTGAAAATTGAATTAAACCAATGATAACATGTCATCTGGCATGGTCAATTTTGTAATTATACATTTGACTAATCAAAGGACTCATGAATAAAGAATGGGTCTTCGAAATCTCATATATTTCTTCGAAAGCCCATTTTTGTTGGGAGAATATTTTCGGAGTAGTATATTTTGAAAGCTTATTTAATTTAAGAAAATCATTTCGAAATCAATAATTATTCTGAAGCTCTACATGAAATGGAACTCAAATCATGCTTTCGAGGGAAAACCTTCGAAGCATTCAATATTCTAAGGAAAACCTTAGACCAGTATTCCTTCAAGGAAAAACCTTCGAAGTGATCATCATGCTTTCGAGGTAAAACCTTAGAAGCATTCAATATTCTAAGAAAAACCTTAGACCAGTATTCCTTCGAGGGAAAATCTTTGAAGCATTCAATATTCTAACAAAAACCTTAAACCAACATTCTTTCAAAGGAAAACCTTTGAAGTGATCATTATGCTTTCAGATGAGAACCTTTGAAGCATTCAATAGGCTAAGGATAACCTTAGACTAATATCTCTTCAAGGGAAAACCTTTGAAGTGATCAATAATTGGGAGATTCTTTATTAAAGGGTTAAATTATCCTTTTAAAAAACATATGCATGAAACAATAATTATTTCATAAGAAGTAACTCATGGTTTAATTACATCATAAGAAGTAACTCAAGGTTAGCAACCTCGAGAGGGTCAATTCATCATCACAAGTAATATCTCATATGATAAGTTAATTAGCATAACACTATTTTGAAGTTATCTTTTGAAATAGCTATTTTAGGCATTTCGAGATGATATCTCGAAATGGCTGTCTTATTATTGCAAAGTCATTGACATTCCGAATCATATTTCGAGGTAATTATATTAATGAGTCGAAATCAACTTTCTAAATAATCATTCGAAATGACCGTTCTACTATCTCGAAGTCAACTTCAATATAGTTATTCGAAATACTCATTATGATGTCTCGAAGTCATAAATTATATTTAAGGGAACATTCCATGACATTCAATCGTTCCTCGAAGTTAATGAATTCAAGGTTGTCTATTTAAAACAAATGGGGAAATAAACATTAGATTTTCAGGAATGGAGGGCTAGAAAGATAGGTCATATCGAGATTCTCGAAGATCTTGTAGCATTTAAAGGACTTAATCATCACAGAAAGAATAAAATATCATGAGCTGTATAACTTCATAATCATTACTGATCTAACGTTTCGAATGCATTTTTTTAGCATTATTGATTAGACATTTTTGAATATTTAAAGCAAAATGCTTGTATGCATTAATGAGGTGTTTTGAATTTATTGATGAGACGTTATAAACGGTTAAGTAATGAGTCTGAAGCTATCTAAGATCAATGATGCGCACGAAAGAGGGATTGGATTCCTTGGCATTTTGACATTCTCTGAGAACCTCTGAGTATTGCAAAGCTTTGTCTCGAGAATCCTCTTTCTAAGTTTGTTTTGTGGTGTCTCTCTGTTCATTTTTGACTGATCTTAGTTTCTTCTTCCTTTCCCTTCATCTTTCAAAAGGAAACATTACATTGGAATGATCATTCTTTGATTTCGGTTAGTGTAAGAAAGTATTCGAACCTTCTGTTGCTCAAACCTTTCGAATGAATTGACACTTGATTGTCAAATTGGTCATTAACCGGTTTGTACACTAACAATACCATTCAACACATGACATATTAATGTCATGTATGCATGATAGATGGGCCTCACACTTACAAAACAAAAATGTATGCATGATAGGTGAGAATCACTGTCATCCCCCGAAACCGGTAGTTCAAATCCCTATGCGGGCGACTCGGATCTCAAGGTTAGACCTTTGAGTTCCAACCATGGAACGCAGATTGCCATATCATAACCAAAGTAATAAAAGCAACATGATACTTTTATTAATAACAACAGAGTGCGGAAGCTAATTACATTTAATTAAATACCAGTCTATGGCTTCAGCAGAGCCATGACTCTCAATAATAAAACAAAGTAATCCCAAAAGAAGATCATTCTATTACATCCAAAATCCTCGAAAGGAACATAAGGTCTAAACCAAAAAGGAAACAAACAAACTGCCGGGTCAAACCACATCCATCATCACTCCACCTCATCCTGCAACATAAGAAGTTGCGTGAGCTTGGAATGCTCAGTAAGTGACATATCTGTCACCAATTCTCATAAAACATCATTAGTCAAACAAAGAAGTATGCTATGAGATGCATCATTCAGATGTTCCTACATGGTATGCTCAATCAAAGGAATGCAATGATGATATGAAATGTAATGTACTAAACTAATGTATCAAGTTAAATGCCCCTAGCACGTAGCTTCACAATCACAAACTAATTCGGGACATAGGTCACCGGGAGCAGCTGGATGCCCCCTCTCCGTTCCGAGCGCTAACTCATGGTACGAAGGCCACCATATGTTGATTTCGTGGGTGTTATTACCCAAGGTCTAGCCAATCTGATAGGATCTTGCAAGAATCCTACCCTTATTTAAATGGGATTTTCAACTCGTAGGTGTAGTCAACCTAACAGGAACCTCACAAGGGAACCTTATTTGCACCTCCCAGGCTCACTTAACAATTCACATAGACATAGTATGCATGCAATTATTAACTTGTGATTCAAATGATAATTCCCATCAGAAACTATCCACGTACCGATACACGCGGATAATCTACTAGAAACCATCATAAGCTTCCTAACCAGTGTACAAAGTAAACCAAAACAATACTAATGGTCCACGTGCCAATCACTAAACAACAGGAGTCACAACCCCAATTCATGGTCTGGTCGGTAGGCTGGTCGGTGGGGTTAAGTGTGCCATGGAAATCAAAATTGGTTCCTCGTAAGTGGGTCCGTGCCCATTGACCTTCCTTTGATCCGAATAGACCACATCCATGCTTAATAGACTCACACACCCCTCCAAACCACCTAAATTTCTCAGAAATATGCCCTTGTCGGCAACACGGCTGGTGTGCCGGTGCCAATCGACGGGCTATGTTATGTGCATTTTGGCTCTTGTCGGTTGCATTACCGGTGTGCCAGTGCCTGCCGACAGGCCTTCTCCTGGGTATTTTATCCCTGTCAGCAACATGGCCGATGTGCCGGTGCCTGTCGATGGGTTACGGGACAGATAATTCACAATGCTTTGAAAACCCTCCCTTCAACATGAAATCAACCTTAATCGATTCCGAACACATGTAGATAAAGTATGTACATTTTATCATGAACAAATCATTTAAAAAAACACACACGAATCATCAACAAAACTCAAATCAAATGGATAATCATGCTCTTTGATATAAATACAAAATTGGAAGGATAAATACAAATCGGAAGGACAACCACGGTATGATACGAGAATCATACAGAAAATGGAACTTACCTCTCTTGCTGCTTAGTTTCTAATATGAAACTTTGATTTCTTCTTCCTTTCTTCGTTTTTTTTTTCTCTTCTTTTCCTCTTCTTCTTCTCAACTAAAATGGACGGCTAGGTTAGATTGACTCTAACCTTCTCTTCTTCTCTCTTTTATGCTCTCACAAAGTCTCCTAACTCTGAATTTTGTATATATGGGAAGTAAGGTGAGGGAATGGAAACTCCCTTCCATTACTCACATTACCAACCCACAGCAAACCCCACGATCCCACGCTTTCTCATTCGTTATAGATTTGAAATTCAATCTATAAATTATAATAAATACCCACATTGCATTCTAATTACACCATAACCCCAAAACATATATTTTGTTTTAAAATCAACCCTATGCTTTACTTAGCTTCTGATTTAATGCCTAATTAAATTCAGAAAATACTAATAAATTATTATAAATTCTTTTAATTATTAGGAATATTCTTTTAGTGGATTCAAGTCATTACAACCTACCTCCTTAAAAGAATTTCATCCTCGAAATTACATACCTTAATCCTTGAAAAGCTGTGAATATCGCTCCCAGATCTCGGATTCCAATTCCCACGAAGCTTCGGATTTGTCGTGATGACTCTACTGAATCTTCACTAAAGGAATTGTCTTAGTTCTCAAGATTTTCTCCTTCCGGTCCAAAACCCGCGGTCGTTCAACATACGATACAACCTCGTGAAGCTGTAACTGGCCCCAATCCAACACATGTGATGGGTCAGGTTCGTACTTCTGTAACAAGGACACATGGCATACATCATGCACTGCTGAAAGTTGCGGAGGAAAGGCAACTCGATACACCACATGTCCAAGGCGTTCCAACACTTCGAAGGGTCCAACGTAGCATGGATCAAGGTTCTCTTTCTGGCCAAAGCGCATCACTCCCTTCATAGGAGAAACCTTCAAGAACACGTGATCACCAACCGTGAACTCTAAGTTCCTCCTCCTCCAGTCTGCATAACTCTTCTGCCTGCTCTGTACTGCCATCAGTCTCTCTCGAATTAGTTTCACCTTAGTTGTAGTCTTTGGGAAAATTTTCGGTCCAAGGATACTGCTCTCTCCAACTTCGGCCCCATAAACCGGTGAACGACAAGGATTACCATACAACGCCTCAAACGGAGCCATGCCAATGATCGAATGATAGCTGTTGTTGTACGAAATTCCTAGCAAAGGTAGATGTTCTCCCCAACTATCACCAAAGTCCATAACGCACGCCCGTAACATGTCCTCCAGCACCTGGTTCACTCTCTCAGTTTGTCCATCTATCTGAGGATGATAAGCCGTACTAAAGCCCAACTGAGTACCCAAGGCTTTCTACAAACCCTCCCTGAATCTAGCCATGAAAAGAGAACCATGGTCCAAGACAATACCAACTAGCACACCATGCAATCGCATAATCTCTCTGACATGCAATCAAGTGAGCTCCTCTGCCGAAGCTAAAACTCTCATAGGAATGAAAATAGCTGATTTGGTTAACCGATCTACGATTACCCAAATCGAATCAAGACTACCTCTGGTCTTGGGCAAACCAACTATAAAGTCCATAGTGATGTGCTCCCACTTTCACTTGGCTATGGGTAAACACTGCAATAATCATGTTGATCTCAAATGCTCTGCCTTTACCTACTGACACGTGAGGCATCGTGCTACGAACTGCGCAATCTCTCTCTTCATACCTACCCACCAGAAGTTCACACGCAAGTCACGATACATCTTGGTACTCCTAAGATGAATGGAATACTGTGACCTGTGTGACTCCTCCAAAATCTCTTTCTTGATCTCCTGATCGTCCGGCACACATAGACAACCCCGGTATCTAATCAGTCCATTAGAGTTCACTGCCCATTATGGCTTCCCGTCGTCTGTTGCTAATAATTGAAGCTCCTGATCAGTTTTATGACAAGCTGCAATACAATATTCTAGAGAAGGCCTGGCAACCATACTGAAAAGAAAACTGCCTCTCTGTTGATTCACCGACCGAATACCCAGATCCGCTATAGTCTCCAATACTCCTGCCGCATCAACTGAGCAAACACTCCACGCGGTCTCCTGCTCAAAGCATCAGCTACAATTCGCCTTCCCAGGATGATAATGAAGGGTAGAGATGTAATCGTTTACCAACTCTAACCATCTCCTTTGGCGCATGTTCAAATCCTTCTACATAAAGATATATTTCAGACTCTTGTGGTCCAAAAATAACTCAAACTCCTCTCCGTATAGATAGTGTCACCACAGCTTTAGGGCAAACACCACTGTAGCCAACTCAAGATCATGAGTGGGGTAGTTACGCTCATGGATCTTAAGCTGTCGCGATGCGTATGCCACTACATGCCCATCCTGCATAACAACTGCACCTAAGCCGTGCAAAGATGCATCCTTGTAAATCTCCATCTTCTACCCATTGACACGTATCACTAAGACTAGCGCCAAATTCGATCTCTTCTTGAGTTCCTCGAAGGCCAACTCACACTGCTCATCCTAGACAAATTTTACCTCCTTCCTGGTCAAGCGAGTCAAAGGTGCTGCAGTAGTAAAGAATCCCTCGATGAATCTTTGATAGTAGCCTGCTAGACCAAGGAAGCTCCTGACCTCAGATGCATTCTTCGGTCTCTCCCAACCAAGAACTGCATTCACCTTAGCCGAATCCATAGATATACCACTCATGGATACTAAATGACCAAGGAATCTAACTTCATCTCCCCAGAAGTCGAACTTCTCTACCTTGGTATACAACTGGTGATCATACAGAGCTTGTAATACAGTCCTGAGGTGCTCCTCATGCTCCTCCCAAGACCTTGAATAAATTAGAATGCCATCCATGAAGATGACAACAAACTGATCCAATAAGGTATAAACACCCTATGCATTAGATCCATGAAAATCGTCGGTGCATTCGTCAACCCGAATGGCATCATTACAAACTCGTAATGCCCATAACGAGTACGAAAAGCCATCTTCTGGATGTCCTCATCTCTAATCCGCAGTTGGTGGTAACCTAACCTCAAGTCTATATTTGAAAAGAACTGGGCCCCTCTCAACTGGTCCAAAAAATCGTTAATCCTAGGCAGTGGGTACTTATTCTTCACGGTCACTCGGTTCAACTGCCTATAATTAACACAAAGACGAAGCGACCCATCATTCTTCTTCACAAACAATATAGGTGCACCCCACGGAGACGTACTCAACCTGATGAAACCAAGTGAACTCAATCCGTCCAACTGCTCCTTCAACTCACGTAACTCTGTCGGAGCCATCCGATAAGTTGTTAGAGAAATAGGAGATGTTCTCGGCACTACCTCTATACTAAAGTCTACCTCCCTTTTAGGTGGCAAACCCGGAATCTCTTGGAAAACAATATTGTAGTTCCGAACTGTGGGAATCTCCTCTAAAGACAACTTTTGTCCCACATCCGCTGCACACAGGAAATCCGTCTGATAGGCATCCTTCTCAGTCCCAAGGAAAGTCAGCTGTCTACCCCCAAGAAGATCGAACACTACCGACTTCTCGAAACAATTCACCCTGGCATGATAGGCAGCGAGCCAATCCATACCGAAAATCACATTGAAGTCTACCATGTCCAACATCACAAGATCAGCCTCTAGATTTAGGTCACCTACTCTCACCACACAAGCACGGCATACTCCTTGAAGAGCAGCGATCCCTCCCACTGGATGAACCACACTCAAGGGGCTCTCCAAACAACTAGATTGCAATCCCAAAAATAACATGAAGCTACTGGATATGAACGGATGAGATGCTTCTGAATCGAATAATACATGGGCTGGAGTATGAAATAAATGAAGAGTACCTTCCACCACCGCATTAGACACACGGTCATCCCGGGGAGCTGATGTATATGCCATAACATTAGCCCTACCGCTCTGCACAAGCCTAGGTGGAACTAGTTTACTGCCATCTGTCCTCATAGGTGCTCTACAATGACTCCGGAAGTGGCCCTGCTTACCGCAGTTGTAGCATACCCTTGTATCACGCTGACGGAACTGTTGGTGTTGCGATGGTAGTGGTTGTCTCTGTGCATCTCGTGCCACAAGTGTTGTTGTATACACAGATGGAGTCTTAGCCAGTCTGGCATCATTCCGCTGAAGTCTATCGGTATTCTGGTAAGGATGATACCGTCCCTTGTCCTGCTTGGACTGATCTCTCTGCGTCAAAGCTCGATCCATGTCCCGCTCTACATGTCATGCACACCGCAGAACGTCTAAGTAAGTCCTGAGTCTCGATGGTACAACCTTGGACCGCACAGCTGGTCACAAACCCTCCTCGAACTTGGAAGCTTTGTCCATGTCGTTCGCTATCATGTGTGGTGCATATCTAGACGTCATCGCAAATCTGGCCTCATACTGTGCAACGAAGTGCAAGCCCTGCTCTAACGTCATGAACTCGGAAGCCGATCTAAGCTCCTCTCCACCATGTCCCACCAGTGGAGCGCCTCGCCCTTTAGCATGAATGTGGCTAAGGACACCCTCTAATAGTCCGGAGACTCCATCGTCTTGAATACCTGTTCAACATCAAGCAACCAGTCCTGAGCCTGATGCGGCTCACCCAATCCCTCGAAAGTAGGTGAACTCAACTTCTTGAATTGTCCAACTAAGCTATCAAAGATCCCACGACATGCCTCTGGTTAGCCCTGGCCTGTCTCGTCATCTAATCCCGCTGCATAGCCGCCATGTCCCCCAGAATCTGGTAAACACTAGCTACCCAAGGGTTAGTGTCGACCCTATCCCTAGAAGATGAATCCTCACCTGTAGATGTCCTTCTCCTTTCAACCATCTACAAACCCAAAGCAAACATTAAGTCTTCAAATCTACCTCCTCATATCCTATTGTTCATATAAGCAAGCAATCAAACAATCATAGTAAACAAGCATGTTATCAAACAACAAACAATCCTTGGTTCGAATTTCTAAGTTTCTCCTTCATAACTCTAGATTTCTATGTGATCCCTAGATTCACTAGTCTTCTAATAACCTTACTCTGAGTAAAACCTTCGCTCTGATACCAATTTGTCATGCCCCAAGACCCGTAGCTCAAATCCTTATGTGGGCGGCACAGATCTCAATGTGAGACCTTCGGGTTCGACCATGGAGTGCGGATTCCCATATCACAACCAAAATAATAAAAGCAACATGATACTTTTATTAATAATAATGGAGTGCCGAAGCTAATAACATTTAATTAAATACCAATCTATGGCTTTAGCAAAACCTTGACTCCTAATAGTAAAACAAAGTAGTCCCAAAAGATCATTCTATTACATCCAAACACCTCGAAAGGAACATAAGGTCTAAAATAGAAAGGAAACAAACAAACAACCGCATCAAACCACATCCATCATCACTCCACCTCATCCTGCAACATAAGAAGTTGCGTGAACTTGGAATGCTCAGTACGTGACATATTTGTCATCAATCCTCATAAAATATCATTAGTCAACCGAAAGGACAGTAAATATAGAGAAGCACAATAACGAGAAACTCATGACAGATATTGATTTATGGATTATATGAAGTATGTTATAAGATACATCATTCGGATGTTCCTACACGGTATGCTCAATCAAAGGAATGCAAGGATGATACGAAATGTAATGTACTAGGCTAATGTATCATGTTAAGTGCCCCTCGCATGTAGCTTCACAATCATAAACCAATTCGGGACGTAAGTCACCAGGATTTGTTGGATGCCTCCCCTTCGTTCCGGGTGCTAACCCATGGTACGAAGGCCACCATATGCTGATTTCGTGGGTGTTATTACCCAAGGTCTAGCCAACCTGATAGGATCTCGCAAGAATTTAAACGGGACTTTCAACCCATAGGTGTAGTCAACCTAACAAGAACCTCACAAGGGAACCTTATTTGCATCTCCTGGGTTCACTTAACAATTCACATAGACCTAGTATGCATGCAATTATTAACTTATGATTCAAATGATAATTCCCATCAGAAACTATCCACGCGCCCATACACGCGGATAATCTGCTGGAAACCATCATAAGCTTCCTAACCAGTGTACAAAGTAAACCAAAATAATACTAATGGTCCACATGCCAATCACCAAACAAAAGGAGTCACAACCCCAATTCATGGTCTGGTTGGTAGGCTGGTCAGTGGAGTTAGGTGTGCCATGTAAATCAAAGTTGGTTCCTCGCAAGTGGGTCCATGCCCATTGACTTTCCTTTGATTCCAATAGACCACATCCATGCTCAATAAATTCACACCCCCCTCCAAACCACCTAAATCTCTTAGAAATATGCCCCTGTCGGTAGCACGGCCGGTGTGCCGGTGCCTGCTGACGGACCTTCTTCTGGGTATTTTATTCCTTGTCAGTAGCATGGTCAGTGCGTCGATGCCTGCCGATGGGTTACGGGATAAGTAATCCACAATGCTCCGAAAACCCTCCCTTCAACATGAAATCAACCTTAATCGATTCCGAACACATGTAGATAAAGTATGAACATTTTATCATGAATAAATCATTTAAAAAAACACACACAAGTCATCAACTAAACTCAAATCAAACAGATAATTGTGCTCTTTGATACAAATACAAAATCGGAAAGACGACCATGGTATGATACGAGAATAATACAAAAACTGGAACTTACCTCTCTTGCTGCTTAATTTCTGATATGAAACTTTGATCTCTTCTTCTCTTATTCCTCTCTTCCTTTTCTTTCTCTTCCTTTCCTCTTCTTCTTCTCAACTGAAATGGACGGCTAGGTTGATTGGCTCTAACCTTCTCTTCTTCTCTCTTTTATGCTCTCACAAAGTCTCATAACTCAGAATTTTGTATATATGGGAAGTAAGATGAGGGAACGGAAACTCCCTTCCATTACTCACATTACCAACCCACAACAAACCCCACGATCCCACACATTCTCATGCATTAGAGATTTGAAATTCAATTTATAAATTACAATAAATACCCACATTGCATTCTAATTACACCATAACTCCAAAACATATATTTTGTTTTAAAATCAATCTTATGTTCTACTTAGCTTCTGATTTAGTGCCAAATTAAATTCAAAAAAATACTAATAAATTATTATAAATTCTTTTAATGATTAAAAATATTTTTTTAGTGGATTTAAATCATTACACTCACACCTGCAAAACAAACATGTCCTTATTTGAATAGTGTCAGGATGCATTAGCATAACAAATACCCTGGCTGTACATAATATTACTTTCCGCAACTCACTATAGAAGGGATCATTTGTAATCATACAAGTCATTATTAGTGTCTTTGGTTAGTTGAGAAAAAGATAGAAATGAAAGTAAAAAACACTTTACTTTCCTTTCCATTATTTCTCCTTCATTTTAAGAGGAAAATTGTAAAGCTTTTTACCCAAAAATTGAACATTTTTTAAAAAATAATTTTCCACACTTAATTTTCAATGAATTAAATGCACAGATTTTGTTAGAAAGTTAATTTTTCTTTCATTCTCTTACGTATTCTAGCTAACCAAACACACAATATATGACTCGCCCATGCCCTTGATTTACTTGTCCATGTATACATTGGATATACACGACTGCATAGAGATATTCCCAAAAAGCTCTTTGGACTTGCACCATGGCCGAAACTCAATATCTCACCATTTTTTTTTTTTAAAACTAATGGAGATTTTTTCTTTTTTGGTTTCCCGAGGTATTCCCAGGCTTTTGCCCAGGACTAATCCTTTGAGGTACGGTCGGACGCCAAGGCGGGGACCTCTCCCAAAAAAGTTTGATGCATCTACAAGGGCTCGAACCCGAGACCACTTGCTTAAGCGACCAGAGCCCGTTCCACTCAGGCCAACCTTCGTTGGTAACTAATAGAGATTTTAATCAATGTAAAATCTAGACTAGGTTGAAAATCTAAAAGGATCCTCGACACCAAATTACGGTTTCAAAAGTAATCAAAAGCATCATCTCAGTTTTAGTAATGACCAAATAACTCTAAGCTATTTGATTTTACTACATTATTTTAGATGATGTTTATATATAATCTAAATTTAGGTAAATAATTGCATTTAACATATATTACACATAATCCATATCATAAATGCTTCTCTAATAGAAACTAACATGAAAAATGATAAATTAACAAATTAGGTATATTAATAAATGTTATAAAAAAATTACGTATAAAAATATTTTTAGAACCTAATCAATTAAATTAAGAACTCATTTCAGATCGATTGCGAATGGGAGCAGCCGAGCAGGTAAGAGGATGACTCGTGGCGATCAAGTTGGTAAAGAGACCTAATGTCCGATGAGCTAATAGAACCAGGTCTGTAAAGTAAGTAAATACTTAACCACCAATGTGTGGCTCAGTTGGTAGCAAGCTGGGTCGGAGGTAAGTTTGGAGTTCGAATTCCACTAGAAACACTCGTGGCCAAGGGTTTACCTTTAATGCTCCCGTCCCGAACGTGGATTAGTCCCACACCTACGTGGAGTGTGGGGACACCACGTGGTTAAGACAAAAAAAAAAAAAAAAAAAAAAAAAAAAAACTAAGTAAATACTTGGTCATGGAAGCAAATCATCTGCCATATTTCCTAGTGTACTAATTGGACAATACCATGTATGTAACTCTAAAAAGGATGGTTGACCATTTCTAAAACCATAAGAAACATCAACCTCAAACTGTTTCTATTTTAGCCGGCTTCATTGATGTTTCAAATTAATAATAATAAAAAAAATATCGCCTAAATGAGCACCTGATTTTTATAACTTAAATCAATTATTTTTATTTTATCTTTTATCTTAATAATTTTATTATTTTTTTATATTTAATGAATTAACAGTTTAAGATAAATTTTCTGTTTTGGTTTTCATCTTTTTTATTTTTATTTTTAATATTTTATAATAACATTTTTATTGCATATGTGCCCGTGCATTGCACGGGCTATCTGCCAGTGGTTCATAATGTCGAAAAAATGTCAAACGATACATGAGAGATGATTTTATTCCCTTCGTATTGACGAAAAATAATTTTATGCCTAGACTGACCATGTACCCAGGCAACATTCATCACATGACATGTCAACGAGATATGTAGTTGGTGGGACCCACAAGATTGATTGTGATTCAGGGTCACTGGTTTTATTTAGGAGTAACGTGGCATTATGCCATAGAGACCTTGCAGGATTTTATCGTAGATAAAGCGGCCCCGGAAAACCAAGATTGGCGTACCATGCGTCTCTTTTAACTAGGTTTAACGTCTCGGGATTAGGCACTGGACCGGATTCGATCGGTCCTGATCCGATACAAACTTGGATTGCCTCAGACGTTGGATTGGCAGTATTGATTACCGGACTGGTCGAAATTGATATCGGTTTAAACTGTTCAATTTATAAATAAAAAAAAGTTAAATCGGTTAAATCGGTTATCGTAGTTTGGGATCGGATCGGTTTTGGTCAAACCCGATGCGGACCCAATCCATCCGATCCTTGAGAGGGACGCATAGAAGCACGGTTCCCGGTCAGGCGACTCGGGTTCTTGGGCCTGTCCCCACCGGCATTATTCTCTTCTCACGCTTCTGTAAGCTCTTTTGTCTTTCACCAAAAAAACTAAAAAAGGGTAATTTAAAGATACCTCTTTGAGGTATGCACAAATTACAGAGACTTCCCTTCACCTTTCAAAAAAAAAAAAAAACAATTCTCTCTCTTCAGTTTTGTAGCATGGTCACACCTATCTCCCTTCCCTTAAATCTCCGTTTCAAAACTTGGATGAAATGGAACCCACCAAAACCGATTTCATCTTACAGTGTGATCTGCACTCTTGATATGTAATACAGTAATACTGTACATTCTCTGCAATGTATATTCTCTATATTATGATGAGAAAATAAGATCTAAACAAAAAAGTCCCAAAAAAAAAAAAGATTTTTCTTAATACTAGGAAAATCGTTTCTTCTTCGTTCATTTTTCATATAGGGAATTCAGCATTTCAGCTCCGGTCCTGAAGAGCAATAGCCAACGACTCTTTCCTTTGAAACTTCTGTTGCTCCTCCTTAATGAACGCCTCTATCCTTCACCGGAGCTCCTCATTATGATTGCTTGACGGGACAAGTAACTTTCGAGTATTTCTCTGTTTCCGATGGTTGGAGCTCAAGCTTCAAGTTCTCCGACTGACTCTTTCGATATATTTTAGGAGCAGGAGCAGTATCTTTAAATGTAATATCTATAGCTCGATAAGAAGGACAAATCGTGTACTATTCGTGTATACAGTCTGCTCGTCCTAATACACGATCTCCTCTCACACCAGTATAGGACTGTCTGTATGGAGTTTCTGACCATTTTCATTGTTCTTGACGAAGTCATCGTATAGATCGATTCCGGCATTGGTACACATAGGGGTTTGACCGCAAAACTGACTGGGGCGTTGCTCAAATAAATGAAATGGTGAAAGGGTTTACTCCAAACAGTAAAAATTCCACTCTCTCGTTCTACACTTTTCAAATAGAAATTCTCGTATTTCATTCAACAATTGTGGTTCATTGAAATTGCTCTAGTCAAGAGAGTCAACGAATGGTCCATTGCATTGGTTTAAAGTGGAAGATATTTAAGTCAAAAATAAAAAACAATTAACTCTGTTAACAGACGTTCTTCTAGAGGGGTTATTGTGGTATTTTAAAGGAAAGGGGAGATTTTTGCAATTTCCGCATACCTCAAGGGAGGTATGTGTAAATTACCCAAAAAAAGCTATTTTGTCGCATTCTGCCCTATTAGCTGTCCATGGCGAAGACCGTACTGATCTTCAGCTGACAACCCATACGAGATTCCGCTCATTGTACACCGGAGAAGTATCTCCATCAATCAAAACGAAAAAGCAGACTGTAAATCGCTGCCAAGATCTGTACCGGAGTAATGAAAACCGATCGTCGTATATCTTTCACTCTCACATGTCTTCTCCTCACATTCTTTGATGCCGTGGTTGAAAGCAGAATTCTAGGGTTTGGATCGAGTGCAAAACTCGACGGTAATCTTGTTTATTTGTGGCCTCTGCCTTCGGAATTCAGTTATGGAAACGATACGATCTCCATCGATCCCGAGTTATCGCTCGAAATCGGAGGAAAAGGCGGAAATTCTGCCATTGTTAAAGAGGCATTTCATAGGTATAGAGAAATTATATTCAGGCACAGCTCGAGGTTCTTTGATTCCAAATCGAGGAGAAAAGCCGTGTATGATATTAACAAGCTCAGAATCGTAGTCGATTCAGACAATGAAACAGTGGGTTTGATTCTCTCGAAGTTAACACTTCTTTAAGAATTTTGGTATGTTAATTTCGGTGGTTCTTTTTGTTTTATCTAATTTTGAGATTGTTTTGTTTGTTGACAGCTTCAACTTGGTGTGGATGAGAGCTACTTTCTCTATATATCAACAGAAGATGCTCGTTCTGTTATTGCAGGAGCTTCAATAGAGGTAAAAATTGAGAGCTTATATTCTCAACCTCTATGATGGTTTTAAAGTTCAGTAGATGCAGTTAGTGTTATGCAAATTTGGAAAACAACATTTATTGACACTTGGAAGTAGTCAAGATAGACCATATAGGAAACAAAATGTTTAGAAGATCAAGCAAAATGTAGCCTATCCATAACTGGGAATTGACAATTACAATGTACGTATGTTGACTAAGGCTGCGTTTGGCCCGGCTTATATAAGTACTTATTTCAGCTTATAGCTTATTTAAGCACTTCTTAAAATTAAAAGTGTGCTTGGTTACACCTAATGGGTAAGTGCTTATCCTTGAGCTGTAGAGGAAGACTACCCATAAGGAGAAGCTACTGAGAGCAGCTTCTCCTTATGATTTATGCGGTAAGCTATTTCAAAACCTTAGTAATATTTTTATAATGCCTGTTTTCTTCATAATCACTTAAATAAATGTATTTACCAAACGCTGTTTACTTCAAGTAAGCAGCTTATTGCTCCTGTGGATAAGTGCTCCCAAGGTTTACAATGTCGATGTCGCCAAGTGGCTTCGGCAACATGTCGGCGACATGGTGAAAACATGGAGAAATGTGGGGAAACTATGGGGTTTTAATGGATTTTTGGCCCCAAACTTTAAACATGTCTAATTAAGACCTAAATACATCCAAATACATCAAAAAATGCTTACACATTAAAAGTCATTACGTGAGGGGAGGGGGGTTAACTTACACTCTGTCGGATCTGTAAGCTATAAAAAAAGATGCTACATCTAATTAAGCCACACTAAAAGTGAATGTAAGTCGATTAAAAGATATATAAAAATAGAAATCAAGTGCCATATCTATGAGAGGGAAAAGGGAAATTTGGAGAAATGATGGGGAAAGAGGGCGGCGATTAAAGGAGCGATGGGGGAATGGAATGTTGATATAGTAATGTTTCAGGAGACTAAATTGGAATTTGTAAATAAGTCAGTTTTGCTATAATTATGGGGTCTTAGGAGAGTGGAATGGGTGATGGAAGAAGCTTCGGGAGCTTCAGGGGGAATGATATTGGTTTGGAAGGTTGATATGTTTCAATTAATATAATACATTCGGAGGTCGGAACACACTCTATTTCAGTGGTGTTGGAGGAGAAAGGGGTCTATGGGGGGAACCACAAGATGATATCTACAGTGTATGCCCCTAATAACCATCCTCTTCTTCAGGACTTATGGGAGGAGTTGGAGAGGCACAGGAGGGGGTGGGACATCCCATGGTGTATAGGAGGAGATTTTAATGTTATCAGATTTTGTTCGGAGAGATCCAGTTGCTTTAGGATGGATGCCTATACGAATAGCTTTTCGGACTTCATTAATAGGAATTTTCTTCTTAATGTTCCGTTGTTAGGTACAGAGTTTACTTAGACGAATAATCAAGAGAACCAGATTACCTCAAAATTGGACAGATTTTTAATCTCAACAGAATGGGAGGAAGCCTTTGCAGGGGTACATGCGGTCTCTTTAGCTAAGCTAACATCGGATCATGTGCCGATTTTGCTGTTAAATGAGGACAGGGTGATCAGAAGAAGTCCGTTCAGATTTGAAAACATGTGGTTGGAAGAAGAGAGGTTTGTGGGGCTGGTTAAAGAATGGTGGGGCAGTTTCCAGGTGGTTTGGTCTCCTAGTTTTGTGTTTTGCAGGAAATTGAAACTGTTGAAGGAAGCTATCAAGAAATGGAACAAGGAGAAATTTGGGAGGGTGGAGAATAGTTTGGGCATGTTATTAGACAAAATAGAGCATTTGGACAGGTGGACAGGTTAGAGGATAAATGAGAGATGGGAGTTTGAAAGGGTGGCTAAGTTGGAGGAAATTAGTTGGAGACAGAAATCTAGGGCTTTATGGTTAAGGGAAAGGGACAAAAACACTAAATACTTCTAGAAGATGGCGAGTGCGAGAAATAGGGTCAATACGATTAGGAAGTTGGTGGTGGAAGGAGTGGAATGGGAAGAAGAGAAAGGTATCAAGAAAGCTGTGGAAGGATTTTATAAGAAATTATTTAAAGAGGAAGCTGGTTTGAGACTAAAGTTGGACGGGTTGAGGGTGGAAGGCATCTCTAGTGAGGTGGCAGAGGTTATGGAGAAAGATTTTTCTGTGGAGGAAGTGAAGGGAGCAGTTATGGAGTTGAAGGGGGATAAATCTCCCGGTCCGGACGGTTTCTTCTTAGCCTTTTATAAGAATTGTTGGGAGGTGATTAAGGAAGATTTGATGGGTGTCTTTGCCGAACTTTTTGCAAAAGGAAACGTGGTAAGAAGTGCTAATTCTACTTTTTTAGCACTGATACCTAAGAAGGAGGGTGCTTTGGATATCAAGGATTTCTGCCCTATAAGCCTTGTAGGGAGCTTGTACAAGATAATTGCTATAGTGCTGTCCAATAGACTTAAGAAGGTGATAGGGGGACTCATTAGTACTAATCATAGTGCTTTTGTGGGTGGGAGACATATTGTGGACGGAGTGTTGATTGCAAATGAATGTATAGATTCGGTTTTAAAGAGGAAGGAAAAGGTGCTGATTTGCAAGGTGGATATGGAGAAAGCATACGATCATGTTAATTGGGATTTCCTCCTTTACATCTTGGGTCGAATGGGCTTTGGAGCTAAGCAGATTTCATGGATTAAATTCTGCATTACTACTACAGCTTATTCCGTGCTAGTGAATGGGGCTTCGGTGGGTTTTTTTAATGGTTCCAGAGGCATTCGTCAAGGCGATCCTCTATCCCCCTTCCTTTTCCTTTTGGTGGTGGAGTTCTTAGGGCGGATGTTGTTTCGTGCAGAGGAGATAGGGCTGGTTAGAGGGGTACAGGTTTCTGTTTTAGCACCTTGTATTTCATATCTTCAGTTTGCGGACGACACTTTGATTCTTTGTAGGGCCAGCCATACGGATTTGAGGACGTTGAGATGCATGTTTTTGTGCTTCGAAGCTGTTTCAGGCCTTCACATTAATCTAGTAAAGTCAGAGCTGATCGGTGTCTGGGATGTTGACAATCTGACACATTTAGCGGGATGGTTGGGGTATAAGATAGGAGCTCTTCCCTCCTCATACTTGGGTTTCCCCTTGGGAGCTTCTTATAAATCCAAAGAGATTTGGAATAAAATGGTAGAGAGGTTGGAGAAGAAATTGGCGGCATGGAAGACAAAATATTTATCTAAAGGAGGGAGGCTGATTCTAATAAAAAGTTTGCTTTCTATTCTTCCCACATATTATATGTCTTTGTTGAAGATTCCTACTTCAGTGGCGAATAGACTTGAGAAGCTTCAAAGAGAGTTTTTATGGAGAGGTAATGAGGAAGGGCAGAAATACCATTTAATTAAATGGTCTCAAGTGTGTAGTGATAAGGAAGAGAGGGGATTGGGATTGAGAAGTCTAATGCGTTTTAATGGAGCTTTATTGGCTAAATGGTTGTTGCGGTTTGGTGTGGAGGTAGGGAGTCTATGGAGGACGGTTATTAGCTGTAAATATGGGGTGGAGGAAGGGGGATGGAACTCTAGAACAAGTAGAAGCGCTCATGGAACTGGTTTTTGTAAAGCAATTTGCAGTAATATGGGAATGTTTCAAAAAGGAGTGAGATATAAGGTAGGGGTGGGAGACAGTATTAAATTTTGGACGGATACATGGTGTGGGGACACTTCACTATTATGCAGATTTCCGGGAGTGGCGGCGATAGCCTCCACTATCGACGTTGGGGTGAAGGATTATCTAGTTTTCGTAACGGGTTGGAGCTGGGATTTGAAGTTCAAAAGGAATTTGTTAGATTGGGAGATAGAGGAAGTAGTGAACCTTTTGGGTATTATAAATTCTGTAAGAGTTAGTGGAGAGGGAGATGCTAGATTATGGCTATGGTCTACAGATGGGTTTTTTTCTGTGAGCTCAATGTATAACTCGTTGAAGGTGGGAAAGGCGAGATTTGGGCCGTGGAAGTTGATTTGGAAAGTAGGTATTCCATCCAAGGTTTCTTTCTTTTTGTGGACAGCAGTTGAGGAAAAAATTCTTACCTTAGATAATTTAAGAAGTAGGGGATGGTATTTGGCATCAAGATGTTGTTTGTGTAAGAAGGAGGAGGGGACTTCTCCTCATATTTTCCTGCATTGTGATTATACCCGGCATTTGTGGGAAGCCATCATACTCAGATTTGGATTATTTTGGGGCATGTCGAAGGATCTCAAAGGAGCCATGGAGAGTTGGGGTTGGAAAGGGAAGAAGGTAGGGAGGAGAAAAAGCGCTTGACCCGGCGGCGATCATTTGG